>JBBPLV010000757.1:0-14523 GCA_038089975.1 Boletellus ananiceps | reverse complement strand
TAGAAAGGCCAGATTCAGAGAGAAAAAGAATATTGGCTCTAGCAGAGGAGGGAATGGATTTCATGATGAAGTAGAGTTAGCTGGATGGTATCTCTGCCTTTTATATCATGTAGAATTATGTAAGTGACATAATCAGACAGGGTTGAAGCACAGCATCCATCAGAATGTTATGTTATTTACTAAATGATAGTTGATAATATCAGGGTCAAATAAGTGTCCCAATGACATGTGATTTTAATATGGTTATATCTCAGTGCCATGACAACCAAATCACATGACTAAGGGCTCCATTTCAAGGCAGGGGTTAGGGCTATTAATGACCCAGCAAGGGCTAGAGCTAATGCCTTTTGGTTCTCCTACAAATGTCAAGTCTTTCCAAAATAGCCAAACATTGGGACACTTTTTTGAGCCACTGTATATGTGACTCTCTGACTCATGACAACTTTTAATAGGGACATAAATCTAATATTGTACAATTAGAGCATCTATGGATACCTACAGAAGGAGGCTCCATACCTCATGCACCTCATCCTCAATAAGGAGCACCAGACATGTGCTGTGCTTGTTCATGAGGTAGGTAACACTTTACATCCAAGTGACATAAAATCCTCACAATAGGTCAGATAAAATGTCATCAACCACACATGTTCTGATGATGCAAGTCATCTCTGTCCAGTGATCAGTTCTTATGCAGCGCCCTACCCTAACAGCAAGGGACTTTTTTTTTTCCATGTTTATTGTCCAATGAGGTGGTTACCTCTTGTTAGACATTATACAAGCTGATGTGCAACATGGTGGCTGGTATGTAGTGTATGGTGTTCAGAAGCTATCGGCTTGGTTGAGTGGAAGGCCTGCAGTAGGGCTGGATGGTGGGTCTATTGTAGTGTGTACATGCTGTGCTTTGCTCACTATGTATGAGAGGTAAAGGAAATGTGTGTTGGGAGACATTGTGATGGAACAGTGTGGTCATGCATGCATTTGTTGATGGTACCCTCTTAGTGGGGGTGGAGGGAGTGCTTGGTAGTGGGCTGTGGTGCCATGCTCATGCTTGATCCCAGTACTGGAGTGTCAATTAGTCAGGGTCAGGAGGGGGATATAGATTACCAAGGGTGGGTTTGAGTCATTCTGTTGCATGCAGGAATTGCAAGAATGGTTTGGTGCACTTGGAGTTCAAGAGTAGGACTTTGATGCTACTCACTTTGATCCTGACTACTCCTTGTAAGTCACTTCTTTGTGTGGAGTATTGGGGGCAGCACAATAGGAAGTGGACAACAATTTCATCATGTTCTGGGCAGTGTGTGCATTTTGGGGATGCCACTTTCTTGATATGGTATAGGTGCCAATTTAGAGGTGCATGGGAGGTTTGTAATTGGAAGATGGCTGCCACATGTCACTTGTGTAGATCTGCAATGAGTTTTAGAAAATGGTAAGAGGGGAGTGAATCATCAATGCACTTAGTCTGTTAGGCTCATGGGAACATGGAGTAAATATGTTGGTGTAGGGTTTGTAGGTTGCTTTTCAGATATTGTTTCACAGTAGCTTTGCTTCAGGGGAGCTTGTGAAGTTGACCTCGCAGTCTGCACAGCTGTGGTGGGAGGGAGTGGTGTGGACTGGTGATGCCCACTGCCACCATTTTGGCAGCCTGGTCAGCTTCCTTGTTGCCTGGGATTCCTTTGTGGCCTGGTGTCCATTGTATAGAGAGTAGTGGTAGATGGTGTTTCTGGAGCATGTTGTGGAGGAGGTTATGGAATATGTCCATGAGGTAGTGGCTGGGACCAGAACAGAATGCTGATGTTGTGAGGATGGCTGCCTTGCTGTCAATGGTGAGGGAGACTGAGTTTATCCTAGGGTTACAATAGAGGAGCTTGGTGGCCAAGATCATCCTGACAAGCTTGTCTTCATACACTGTATGATCTGTCTGCAGGCCTAGGTAGAAGGTTAGTTCCACTACCTTCCTGCCACCTTTGCATAAGACAGCTGCTCCTCCAATGTGGCCATCTTGTCCTAATCCATCTGAGTATAGGTAGTATTCATGCTGTTGTTCCATTTCGTGGTCTTGGGTGATGGCACAGTCATGGTCTTCCTCTATGGTGATGGACATGTCAGGGGTCCACTTGGGGTTGTGGCAGACTGGTTGGATAGTTTCAAATTGACAAGAGTCTAGAGGGAAGGCTTGGCAGAGGTGGTGGAGTGGAGATTTGTGTCTCTTGCACTGGCATAGGGCTGCTAGAACATGTCAGTGTATCAGGTGTGAGTACAGGAGAGTGGTGAGTCAGAGTGCTGCCCAGCTGCAGTGCTTTTGGAGAAATACTGGGATAGGCAGGAGATCTGCATGGGCAAAGAGGGTGTCAGTTGCAGTGGAGCACATGCCACCAGTAATATAGAGTGCAGCTAGGCATTACATGGTCTCCATCTTCTTTCTGAAGTTGCAGGCATTCCATCCACTGGCTCTTTGCCCTCTCTCCATGTGGAGCAGTTTGGTTGCCCAGATTTCTGCTCCATAAAGCATTTTGGGTATGGCAACTCCTTCATATAGTTTCCACATCATGTTGGCCTGTGTGTCTTTGGATACTCTTGTTAGGCAACTGCATGCTGTCACATATTTTACTCCTTTGGCAATGGCACTGGCTGCTTGTTGTTGAAAGCAGAGTTCTTGGTCAAGGATGACATCAAGGAACTTGCAGCTGGTGGACAGTTTGATGTCAGTGTTGTTTATGATGACATCCAGGTGCAGTTCCAGGGCTGTTTTGCTCCTATTGGTGAGGTCTGGCTTGTGTGTGTGGGATGCACAAACCAGTGCAGTTTTTTCGAGCTCAAAGTCTGCATGATGGTTGGCACTCCATTCCAGGGTACCCCCTTGTTCCTCCATTAGCATCAGGAAACTTACAAATTACTTAATCCTACTTGATGACATACTTACCATTCTTGGAGTGCCACTTGGGCTACTTTCATCAAGTAATGTGCCACTTAATTTAAGTAGATTCAACTACTTGATGGCTACTTATTTGACTACTTATTTATTTATTTGCACGAGTTCAACTCTGTTGCTGCATATGCATTTCTCCACTTATATAATCATTTACTTGGGTGACTTGAGTGTCTTGGTTGCTTGCTATGCTTGGTTTGGAAATGCTTGATGACTTGATCAAATGTTTCAAGTACATCAAGTAAATTGTAGATTTCCTGATGTAGGCTCTTCAGTTTGCTGTTTGTGTCCTCAAAGGTGGTGCCTCTTGCTAGGAATGCTGTATTGTCTATGAATCCCAGTTTGAGACAATCTTTTCAGGAGCCTGTGGGGCCAATGAGGTCAGCATTGTAAAAAAGGAAGGTGATGGGAGAAAGAGGGCAGCCTTGGTCTAGTCCAATTGGGATATGAAAGGGAGTGGACTGAAAGTCATCAAATGTGAGGGTGGTCCTACAATCAGCCAGGTGTTGCTGGTACCAATCCATATAGGCCTTCAGGACTCCCTGTTTGCACATATTATGAATGAGACAATCAATGACCACATTGGGGAAGGCAGCTTTTACATCTAAGAAGAGCATGGAGATGTGGTGCTCAGTTGGATGGGCCCAGGCATCAAACATGAATTTGATAAGAAGATTGATGGAGTTGATGGTTGATCAACCAGGTTGCCCTCCAAAGTGGATGGCAGGGAGCATATGGTGCATTTCTGCTAGATAGGCCAGATTGTCTGCAATACATGAGGACAGGATCTTTGCCATGGTGTTCAACAGGGCGATATGGAAGTATGCTTTCAGAAGTGAGTAATTGGAGTGTCCTGGCTTGTGTAGTACCACTGTGGAGGACAGTTTCCACTCTTCTGGGTAGAAGCTGATGTCAAAAGTGGCACAGTACAGGGGTCCTAGGAGTGGGATGAGGGTATTAGCATTTTGTATAAAGACAGCATTAGGAATGCCATTCAGCCCTGGGGCTTTGTAGAGGGAAAGCTTCTTCATGGCACAGGCTATTTGATCATCAGTTATGTTAGTGAACAGGCAGACTGGATTAGAGTATCACTGCTTGTCAACAAAGTTTGGCTGGTCAGGGAGGGGTTTGAAGAATGAGTTGTAGAGCAGTTCACTTTTTTCCTAGTTAGATTGGGTGTCCAGGAGGGGATCAGCTCCCATTCAGCAAAGGGTGGGTATTCTGGAGAGGAAATGGTCAGCAGGTTCATCAACAAGGTATTTATGGTTTTGCCAGATGTTCACTTGGGTGACCTCCTCAAGGTATTCCTGCCAATGGTCATATTTGGCTTGTTCAACTCTCTTTGCAAAAGCATTGCATGCCTCTTGCAAGGACTGATGAATGGGGTGGTCTCTGATTTGTCTTCATGCTTTTGCCATGGATGCGAGCTGGTGTAGCTGCTGTTTATCAGCAGTTAGCTCTTCTGACCACCAGTGTTTCACATAAGGGGAGGACTTTGTGTGTGGGACTACTTTCTGTATGGTATCTGTTAGCACATGACAGAGATCATGTAGGAGCTGCTCCACTTCAGGGATGCCAGTTAAGACTTGGGGGGCATTGTTTGCCTGTAGGTGTGGTTCCAGCTTTTCTACAAATTTCTTCCAATCAGTCACCTGGAAATTATGTCTGGGGGGGTGTCTGTGGGTTCTGGCTGGATATCAAGTTCAGTGATGATGGGAAAGTGGTCAGTGTTGATGGATGTTAGTCGTTCTTCCACTGTGCATTTGGTTACCATTTCGCTGATAGTGGCTGAGCTGAAGATGTTGTCCAGCCAGGTGTAATTCTTAGAAGCACTAGAGAGAAGTGTGGGGATGCCAGCAGGGAGCACCATCTGCATGTCATATGTGGCAAACAAGTCAAGGA
This sequence comes from Boletellus ananiceps, assembly GCA_038089975.1. Taxonomy (NCBI): domain Eukaryota; kingdom Fungi; phylum Basidiomycota; class Agaricomycetes; order Boletales; family Boletaceae; genus Boletellus; species Boletellus ananiceps. Next base: position 9,695 of record JBBPLV010000757.1, on the reverse strand, counting down.
GTGGTTGAGCCACTGCTAGGTTTGTATTCATGAAGAGGTGGTGATTGTCTTCATGATCCCATAGAGGGTGATGGTGGTTGAAGTCACCAAGCATGAGAAAACCCACTATCTCTTGTCGGTTGTGTGCTTGATTCTGGGAGGAGAAGTGGTTAGTCAATGTGGTCAGGATGTCATTGTGGTTACCATCATTGTACATGTTGTACACTCATGTAGTTCTGTGTGTAGTGATGAGCTCAACTGCTGTGATGTCCAGGCTGTCAATGGACAAGATGCACTAGTAGTCTTTTGATATGGTTTTGTTGATGAGTATGACAGAGTGTGTCCACTTTGCATTCGTGGCATTGTAGGTGGTAGGGTAGACCACGGTCCATTTTGGGCTGGTGGCTATGAGGTTGACGCAGTTAATAGATGGTTCTTGAATGGCAGTGAGGTCATATGTCTTGGAGTGTAGGGAGTGGAGGAAGTCTTACTGAGCAATGCTGGATTTGTTCATGTTTTGCTGCCAGATCCAGAGATGATGCTTGGTCAAGTAGGGTTGGTTGTTGTTGTGGACTGGATTCATAGTAAAATGAGTGAGGGGTCATCAGCACCTGGTGGCCCACTTGGGGAGTAGTAAAGGGAGGTGTCAGGAGAGGGTCCTGCCAGTGGTGTATGCAGCAGGGCAATTGGGGGGACAGGGGGGATGGGGGGGCGGGGCTGGGGCTGGAGTAGGTACTTGTCTAAATGGCATTGCAAGGCTGGGGCTGTCATCAGTTGGGAGGGTGGGGAGGGACATGGTTTGCTTGGTTTCAGTCCCCTTGTTTGTGGGGGTTTGCAGTATCCCCGCTCTACTATGTGCCATCCTTAGTCTCCCAATGGCTCATTAGAGGGGGGAGGTATCACATGAGTGGTTGCATGTGGTCCTTCAGAGAGAGAGGACATAGGAGTGGGCTAGGGAGTCAACCCAGGATGGGGGGCTTCATATTGAATAGTAAGTACTCAGTGGTTGGTAAACCAGCTATATCCTACCTATGGAATAGTAAGTACTGTAGATAGTCAGTACTAAGGTAAGAATAGTAAATGTATATATACTCACCTCAGTGGTTGGTAAACCAGCTGAGGTGTCACTACTGTACAAAAAGTTCTAAGTGCACCTGGGCTTACATCATCCCATGGCTGTACTACTGTACTGTATGAAATAGTCCAACACTTTAGGCCAAGTAGTAGGATTGCTATGGTCTGGGAAGAATCTGCATGATGCCTTTGGATGACAGGCTTGTATCTTACTGCAGGCCTCATTGAAGGCAGGGCATAGCCTGTCCCAGGAGGCATGACCATGTCGCTTGCAGTTGACACAGTAGTAGTTAGTGTTCTCAGTAACCAAGCAGCCTTGTGTAGTATGGCCAGCAGTGCCACAGGTGCCACATGTGTCCAGTTCTTCAGGGCATTCATTGATGAAGTGAGCATCAATGTACTGGCACTTGTAGCATTGTTTGGGGTCTGGGTGTGCCTGGTGGATGGCAACCTGTTTACCCTCAATGCATAGGCCATTGTGGATTGCTTGGTTCACCACTTTATGAGAGTTGAAAAAGATAAGTAGGTGGTTGGGTGTGTGATGAGCAGGGTTTTTCATCTACACAGTGTGGGAGATAGCCATGGGGGAAAGTCCTGATGTGTTCTCTATGGAGCAGAGGGCATTTGCATTGTTTGTGTCATAAGATATGGGCACAAACTCCACCCTTGTTTTGTAAAACTGAGGTAGTGATGCCACATTGAGCTCTAGTTTTTGGAATAAATCTTGTTTGTGATGGTATTTGTTCAGTCAATGAACACTCTCTTTGTTATCCATTTCAAAGTGAAGAGTGTGGCCCTGTGGAGTGCAGATGATGTGAACACTTCGGCATTGGATGGATGGGAGTTGGTCCTCAGGATAGTCAGATAAATGCAGGGTATGGTTGACTCTCTCTAAGAGGTCCTTCTTTGAGATGCTTTCCAGGTCCTTCACCTCATAGCTGTCACAACCCATGTCAGCTCTGGTCCCTATCTCCATTCATATCTCTTTTCCAACTCTGTATGTACCTCCAGACTCCATTTCTCCCATCTCTGATCTTATCTTATCTCCATATATACATTCTTGTATCTCTGTTAGGGTTAGTCCCACTCTTAGACTTTGCCCATGGCTGTGTACACAGCACCAGCATTCTCCTACCCAGAAGCACAGCTCCAGGGTAGTTTTCCTTCTGTCTCCAACTTACTCATTCTGTTACAGCCTCTGTTACTAATCCACCTTGGACTCTATATATATACTCTGTACCTACCTCCTGTAACACTCAGTCTGAATATCAACAACTATAGCCATCTTCTCTTCTTTCCTCCTCAGTCTCCCTCCGTCAGATTCTGTCTCCAACATCTCCTCCTTCTCTGTCTGACCTCTGACCTCAGAGGACTGAGAGTGCACAAGGGTACAGCATGCCACCCCACATTGCTAAGACTAATGTCCTTGACACCTCCAACCTTCCAGACACCTTCTAGACCCCTCTCATCCCTCTCATCCCTTTTGTCTGCACCTCCGACTGACCAGAGCAGAGTGGAGAAGAACACACTCTGACAACAGCTCAGAATGATCTGCCTATATTTGGCCCCACTATGGGCAACCACTTCTCACTGGATGCAGTTGAGGCCAGCTGCTGCAGCTCTAGCATATGAGCTGGTGGGAGGGTGGGTTAGGCTCTATTTGAGGTCGTCAATTGTTTGTTTTAGTGCCTCTAATGCTGGTGGATCAGTGACGATTAGCATAGAAGAGGAGGGGTACAAAGGCTCATGATGACTCATGTTGTCCTTGAGTTCCACAACCACCTGGCCTGTGCAGTTGAGGTCTTTGGACATTCCACTCAGCCAGTCCAGGGTGGTGTTGGCCTTGAGGGTGAGTTTTTCCAAGGAGGAGCAGACATATTCCCAGTCATCTTTGGTGGGATGAGACAGGAGTGAGGCTAGGGGGGGTTGGTCAGGGGCCTGTGAATCAGGAGTGGCACATGTGTTGTCGACTATTTGGTGTAATGTTGCCATTTGGGGCTTGAGTTTGGTGGAGACTCAGTTGGCAATGCCCTTGGCCATGGTGTCAGCAGTTAGAGACTCAAGAATCAGAGTGACTGCTCGGATAGTGTCAGCTCCTGTTGAGGAAACTTTTGCCCAGTCACAAATTTGCAATAGGATGAGAGCAAGTTGGGACAGGACCATGGTGGGTTGGCCCACTGGGAGGAACCCAGTGTTGTGTAGGAAGGCATAACTCAATGCAATGTCTTTCACTCCAAACATGGAGCAAAGGACCATTTTGTCTCTGGATTTGGTCACAAAGACTCTGGTGCATCTCAGCATGGTTGGAGTGGGAGTGGGAGATTGGGACAGGGAGGCCTCACTGTCCAGGGTAGAAGAGTTGGTTCTTCCCCAGGTCATCAGGCCTGTATGGAAGGGTTAGTTGTGACAGGTAGTACCTTGTGGCCTTGTGGGCTTTGCTTCTTCTTGTTCCATTTCAGGGTCCTCATGGGGGTGCTATGTGGTTCAGCAAGGGACTTATCCTCCAGTGCAGCCTGGTATTACAAAAGATAGACTTGGTTTCAACCATCCTGAACTGACTCACCTTCTCTGCCTGATCTACCTTCTCCAAGAGATGTTGGCCAATCCAGTCAAGTAAGTGCTAATTTAACACTAAACCTTGATATATGCTAACAAAACATCACAACAGTATGAAGAAGAGACATGTCCAGGAATAAAAGATTACTGCATAGAAAAACCCTGCATTCCTCTATGAGGAGGACATCCCAGGGGAAAACTTCAACCTCACATTAGTAAATCACTCTTTTTGGTGTAGTGACTACATTAATTACAGCACCATGACAGCATAACAGCAACAGCACCAGGTTATCACAGCTGAGGCAATCCTAGCTACAGTGCCACAGCATGGCTACAATCCAATAGGCCTGCCACACTATAGTCAGCCACATAGGTACAGTCATGTACTATCAATCTATCCTAATGTATGGTAGTCTTTCTTCCTAATATTGAGACTTAGAAGGAACTATGGGTTTTGAATGTCACATGTCACATGTGACTTCTCAATCCATTGTCAAGTTTCACTACTGGCCCTGTTCTGCATATCCAATGCACTCACTCATGCCCAGTGTGTTCACTTCCAACCCATTAGTGCACCCACCTGTTCTCCCTTGTCTGCTGACCCCACTGCTCCACCTAGGCAATGTCACAGGTGTGGGTATCTATGGGCATGGATATACTTACAGGTATATGTACCATCCTTGTCCCATTATATCCAATGTCATTGCATGCTTTCACACTTCCAATCACACTCAACACCTTCCAGCCCTACCTTATCATCTAAGTGGCCTCCTGGCCCTACTCCTTAACTCAGCACATTTGCTTTGTCACCATTATTGCTGCTGCCCATTCCATGTCATGTTTCATGGATCTGACACCATTGCCATTGCTTGGTCCATTAACTTGGTGCAGCATGTTCACTACACTACCATACTTATTTGTTTTGACCTTCAAGAGACCTAGGATGCTGGAGGATACATTGGGTCAGTGTGTGGCTTGTTTAGTGGTGCTCACAAACACTGGAATTCTCTCGTAGAATGCTTCAACAGCACCACTATTGGATCCTATCCTATACTACAGCATCTGCAAGTACTCAAGAACTGGCTTGACATTCACCAGAACACAAGGACAATGGCAATGAACACCAACTCACAAAGCTTACCAAGCCACCAGACACAACAGAGGCAGCACACAGGCATGAGAACCCAGCATGTGCTGAGCCAGGTCTACTTACAAATGTTGAAGTCAAGTCAAGTGGTGAGACTGGTGGCAACATCATAGTCAAATGTAATGAGAACATCATGCATAAGCACACAGATGCAACAGTCAATGGAGAAGTGGGAGAGTGTTCCATAACACAGGAATTGAGGGGGAGTACATAGTAAGGGGTCAAGTTAAGTCAATCGAGGTGGCAAATACAAATGTGAATGTATATACATGACCTACAACAGCTAAAAAGATTATTAGTACACTTTCCAGAATGACAACATATCTAAGCCATCTCCTGTACCCTTCAAGCCACCCCCTTGCCATCTCTTGACTCAACTTGCTTGCCCCAATGGGCTCCCTATTCTTGACCTTGACCTTGCACTCCTGTTACACTGTCATCACCATCACCATTCTTTGCATATCATCTCCAGATGAATTCAACACCTTTGTGCACTCTGTTGCACTTGGCACTTTGTAGTTCAGCCATGATAGATGTCAATGAAGATGAAAGTGTTGGGAAAAAATGAAAGAAGAAAAAGACTCTGTCTATGCTAGTCAAGAAAAGCACTTGTGTACACTAGTAAGGATATGGTAAGTTATCTATTTCCTCTCTCCAACCACTCAACTCTTCACCCAACAGGACCATTGTTGTTCTAGCTGCAGGTGCCAGTCTTCACTTGGTTGTTCTCTAAGAGCTCTGTTTTCCTCTGTATCTAATTTGTATTCCCTCACATTCATGCTATTACCTCATTATTGCTGTTGCTCAATAGTGTTGCTTGATAGTCCAAGTCAGTCATCATATGATATTGTTGGATAGATTCATGTAATGCTCTTTGTACAAATAGATTGTGTTACACTTGGCCTAGGTAGGGATGAGAGCATAGACCTAGCAAACAAGGAACAAGGGTGAAGCATTTGGTACCTTTGAGACAAGGGATGTTATCCAGAGAGTCTTCCTATGGAGCAAGGACAGGGGATGTTGAGGATCTTCCTACAGGGACAAGAGTACTTCCAGTCAAGAAGATGTCCTTGCTGGTGGTTGAAGAGCAAGAGTAGAAGACCAAAGCAGTAGATTGCTAAGGTATACCAGGTAAGTCTAGCTTAAGATACATGACTAGACAATGAGGGTTTATATACCTATCCAAGGGGTACATGGACCAGCTATCATATAAAGAAGAAGGAGAGGAAAGACAATGAGATGTCCAAGTTGGATCAGACAAGGGCATAAGTGACAATGACAAGAGTGTCCAGAAAGGAAAAGGAAGTCCAAGTTGGATTGGACAAGGACTAAGGGAAAATGACAAAGGGTCCAGCCAGTCAGACAGCAAAGTAATAAAAGAAATGTAAGCAGCAATGATGAGAAAAGGGGGTAGAGGTGAAGAAAAGGGACAAACCATAACAGATTGCACTACATGGAATAGATCAGTTGTTGTATGATATATTACAACCAAGCAATCTCATGGCTCAGTGTGACAACATTGACAATGAAAGCCATCAATTCTACATGGTCAAGCTTTAATTTTGATTTTAAAGATTATAATATATCTATGCTAAGACTTCAGCAGGCACACTGGGATCAATGAGAACTATATCCACTCAAAATTTGACAAGTTTTGTGATGGACAACAAGATGCCATGCAAGTCTAAATTATGTAATGCTAGCATTTCTCTTCCGGTATTGACTATCTATGCGTTGTGGTCGTGCCTGGCTCTCCTGTGCGAGAGAGAAGATGGTGAGAAACGAAACGATGAGCGAAAGTGTAGAGATGTAGAGTGAGGATGGGTTGGGCGAAAAGCCGGAGGCTTTCCCGGCCCGAAACTGGACCCGAGACTGTCGGGGGAGAGCATGCTGTGAGGGCAGGCTGGGCACCGAAACAGCTGAGTTCGTCCCGACGGAAGTCGAGTGACGCAGCGTCGGACAGAATGAACACTGATGTGAATATCTTGGACGCGGCCTGTGAGAGGGAGTGGCGGGCGGGTGCGAACAGAACGAATGTAGCGAGGACAGCGAGGACTAACGCTACCTGCAGAGTCCGACTACGCGAGATACGAAGAGAGCAAAGAGAAAGGTGAGGGAGCCCGCCCTCTTCTCACGCAGACTAAAATCTTCGCGCGCCTCGTGACTCCGCTAAGCGTAGATACTCACCTTGGCCCTCGAACTAGATGCACTCTGCTTGGCCGCCTTATAGATCCACTTGAAGCTCTGCACAAAACGAATTGTATTATCATCTATGTTCTGCTTCACAGGCCGCACTAGCTAATGTCACCATGCCACAAGCCCTTGCTATTATTTCGTCTCCTCGTCTAGATGGGCGACATTTCGAACCGTTCCATCCACTCCCCCGACGGTGCCATCCACGAATGGCCAATCGTTGTATCCGAACGGCGTCAGGTTGCCCACCAAGTAGTACTTTGACCGGTCCGATGGGGTCAAGGGCAGGTTCTTTTGTAACCGATCCAGAAGATCAGGCTAGTAGTCGCCCGAGTCCACCGATGAGCAAAGTGCGCCAAAACACGACACGAGTGGCACTCACGTTCGATATGTACGGCCGTCCAAAGGCGATCAGTCCGCCCTTGTCCTCCACGGTGCGCAACGCTGTCTCCCGGGTGTGTCCACCGACCGATATGAATACCCTGTCCCCGCCGCCTTCACCACCATTCCATATCTCTCGCAAAAAGTCATTGCTTTGGCCTGCGATCGAGGCCACGTCCAAGCCAAACTCCAGCTCCGCGCGAGGCTCGACTGCGTGGAGGTATGCTAGCTTGGGATGCTTGTCACGAAGTGCGGTGGCGAGGTAAGCGAACGTCGGTCGCGGGTCTGGCATCTTCATGTCTGAGAAAGCCCCGTGGGCGGTGAGCGCCTGGGCACGACAACGCCGTGGAAATTCCTGGACGGCCGGAGGGCTCACCTCGGAATGTGCTCCAGGGACTGAGACGAATACCAACTCGGTCTGGGCCGACGACATCCACGACAGCGTCGACGATTTCCCGTGCGAATCGGGACCGGCCCTCTTCGTCGCCACCCCACCTGTCCGTGCGTATGTTGGACACGGACTGGAGGAACTGGTCTACGAGGCAACCGTACGCGCCATGTAACTCGACCCCATCGAATCCGGCGCCGTGCACGGCGTTGCGTGCAGCATTTGCATACACAGCGATGTACTCGTTGATCTCGCCCTCGGTCAACGCGCGCGGGGGCCTCGACTTGCCAGTGAACATCACGGGGGACGCGGAGATGTACGGCGACGGCGGGTCTTGACTCTCGAGGACATCAATGTCGGCAGTGCGACCGAGCGCCCAGAGCTGGAGAAAGATGTACGACCCCTTGGCATGAACGGCGTCCGTCACCTGCGAGCGACGCCGTCAAACGGGATTTTCAATGGGCAAGAATGATTTGCATACCTGTCTCCAACCTTGGATTTGTTCCGAGGTATAGATACCTGGAACATGTGCGAATCCTCCGGCGTCGTGCGAAGGAAAGGTCCCTTCTGCGATAAGCAAGCTCCCTGGTGTGGAGGCGCGTTGAGCATAGTAGGATGCTTGCTGAGGCCCGGGAACGTGGGAGGCGTACGCCCGGAAGCGGGTAAGCGGGGGCAGCACAATGCGGTGCTGGAGAGTCATCCGGCCGACCTTGATGGGCCTGAACAGCGCGGGTGTCTGTTCTGGAGTAGTCATGGCTGATGCAAGCTAGCGTACGGGCGTGCACTGGACGATGGCGAACGCTCGACGTGCATGCTGGAACAATTTATAAGTGCTGGAGCAAATAGTGTGGGGTCGCTTGTGCACTCTACGCCCATGCAGTGGGGATGGACACAATATCCGAGAATGAGACGAAGTTCGTAAGTACAATAAACCGTCTTCAACGTAGGAGTGGGACAGCCAAGTGGTGCGACGCGTACGCAAATCAGATTGGACGGCTTCGGCTCTGAGCTCGAAAGTGTTCTACAGTCACTCACTGGTTTCTGTACACCTCTACCCAACACCTCGAACCTCCTCCCCCTCGCCGTTTCACTGCGCTCTACTTACGCGTTCGTCGGAAAGCTGGGGATCAGCAGCGACTCCCCAACAGCACGCTTTTTCCACGAAAGCAATGGGGGAAGTACGAGAGACAAGTTTACGTACTTTGACCGAAACACCGACTTTCTCATCCATAGTGAGTCAACTCAGAGTATTGCAAGTCAAGTTCGCATGAAATTTCCCGTACTACACGGTGACACCAACTTATAGTATAAGATGGTGTCGTGTATACGTATACCACCATCACCGTCGGCCACTGGTATCTAGTTCATCGTTCGAGCACGCACACGCAGTGCGCCCTTTTACGTGCGAATATGCATCAAAGAAGTCCTTGAACCGCTTCCCGCATTCCGCGAGAATACGAAGGATCATAGCGCTTGCTCGAGATTAATATGATAAAGTTCCTCGCGTCGAGGACGTTCAGCGCTCATCAACAAATCGAATGCGCGTGCGTTTCGCTTTGCAACCATTCGGTGTTTTTCCTGGTGTTCATAGACGTGTCCGATCAAGTCTTGTCTCATCGTACACCACGTCGCACCTCAAACTCGAGTGCTGCTAGTGCGTTCTGCGTTCCACCATACTGACTTTCTTTCGCACTGATCTCTCATAGTTGGGTTCCCCAGTTCGTCTACTAAAATAGGTACACTGTCAAACGAACTTCCATTGACTTGGTTATTGCCGTGCTCTACCATATAGGTTGCGCTGATTAAATATCATTCAGGGGTACATTCCATCAATCCAGCTTCTCGTTGGGAGGGGTACTCTCTCTCAGAACCTTCCATCTATGCCTCTAATAATGCCGTCTGCGAATGGCCAGTCGTTGTATCCAAACGGCGTCAGATTCCCCGCCAAGTAGTACTTTGACCTGTCCGAAGGCGTCA
>JBBPLV010000756.1:0-14523 GCA_038089975.1 Boletellus ananiceps | reverse complement strand
ATGTCTGCAGGCGGACGACAGGTAGTGGTCACTGGTCATTGTCACCACGAGTTCCGTCATTCTCTCCGCAGGGAGTGCCAGATTACACTAGCTTCGCCAACACCATTACCGCGACTCGGTCGAGAGTTGTCGAAGAGTCGATCACGTCGTGGTCACACTTTGTCCGTTACAAATTGGTTGCCTCATTGACGTGCATGTGGTGTGGCGTGATAGTGAACGCATATAGAAACATCAGTACTATAATTGTAACCGTACGCATCAGGATACAACGATAAGACCATAACCACGGAAGGAAAACAAAAAGAAAAAAAAACGGCATGCTAGAATGCCAGCCCGCCGCAGTCTAGATGGATGCACTGGTACTAGGAAGTGAGCCTTCTGGGTGCTTCTTTCTCATGTGCACACGCAAGGAATCGACGCGGGAGAAAGGCTTGCTGCACTCATGGCAGAAAACAGAGAAGCGAAGATGGGTGGCGATGTGACGACGGAACGCATGACGTCGGTATTCGTGGTCGCATGGTCCTTGGTCTTGGTGTGACCACCAGCGACACACGAGCTTTCGGTGCGAGGGACCTTGCACGTCGTGTGCACGGCCAAGATGCACGACCAATGCATCAAACGTGTCGAAGCATTGGCCACAACGTGTAGCACCCACAAGCCATGCACATCGATAAACGTGGTCATGCATTGTGGGAACGACTCTACAGTGCCGCGTCAAAGATCTCGGAGAAAAGAAAAAAGTGACCATAGTACTGAGTAGCAGGGGGCTGCCATGCCATCGTGTGGTTCAGGTGGTGCATGGGGACAATTTCCTGCTGCAAAAATATTAGAGCGAGAATAGAGATGGAAAGGAGGCCGAACTAACGACAAACAGCTATGCAAGAGTGGTTGGAAATTGGAAGAAGGGGCAGGTTTGGGAGTTTCGTGCACAAAGGCCCAAAGAATACAGATGAAAGAATGGGAGAGAGGTAGAGTCATTATATAGACCACACTGCTGGCTAGTCAGGGCACGAGTTTCAGTTTTCACCGGGAACTTGCTAGTCTCCCATTTGATATCTTTGAAGACACGTCCCCAAACAGAGATTACTCACCAAGGTTTAGTCTTTGCAGACATGCTGCATGTAGCTTCATGAACCCGCCAAACGATTGATGTATCCAGGACCCCAATAACCAAAACAAACCGTCAGTGGCCTGGCACAAATCAAGGAGATTCAACAACGCTGTGCAAGAAGGTAGACAGTGAAATAAAACGCTTACCCACAGTATGGCAGTCGCACAGAGTGCATTACTGGGGATGCGAATAGGTGGTCGGGGAGGGTGCGCGTAAATTATTGCGTTCACACCGTACCTCGATATCGTCGTCGTGAGCGTCAATCTATCTCGGCTCCCCTCTTATCCGATTCGGCGCCCGATAAGTCAGTTCGATAAACGAGCGCGCTGACGCCCCTGCAGGCATCCGAGCTACGGGGCCTCGATTCATCTACATCCTTTACTACATGCTGCAGAAATTTCCGTCCCCCATGCGACGAAGAATGGAAACCTTAATTTGTGGTCTATTTTACCCGGCAGATTGCCACATGAATAGGGGAAACATGGCGTACATGCCACACCCGTCGGATGGACAAAGAGCATCTGAAGTCCGTTGCCCACTGCATGATTAATATGAGGGATCGATAGGAGGCTTGGCCATGCTGTATACTTACGCAGAATGGAATCCTCACCTCATGCCATAGCCACAAAATTCGGGACCAGTCAGGCAGAATGCCCAACAGCCAACGGTGTGGACATCAGGAGTGCCTACGAGGGGAATGAGCGTGTGACTCACGAATAATTCCCACAGCAAACCAGAGCGCATATATCAATAAGGTCATGAACCCGCGAAGTATGCACGGAAAGAAGGTCATGGAAGATAGCGGTCATTGAATTTTGTGGCTTGCCCGCCATAACACTAACGGGAGTCCATGCGCGTTTGCCATCCTACTTAGGCTGTGTTTCACGGGACAACTGTTTGTTCTTTTTTTTTCCCACGTTTATTGACCTGTGAGGCTGTCGCCCCTTGCCAGACATTATGCATGATGTGTGGTGCGCTTTTCGGGTGGGTTCGGGATGCTGTTTGTTCTTAATCTGCAGTCGACCCATTTTTACTTTTTTTACTTTGATTACCGCTGCGTCTTTGGTGTCCTCATTGCCTCGTGCGTCAGCAATGGGAGGATCAGAGTGACTGTGACTGAAATTAACGGCAGCACCCGACAACGCGCCAGACAGATGGCGGCCCCCGCGTGCCCACCCCTTGCCCACTAATGACGTGACCACTTGCCACCATGCCTAGTGAGGCTTACAAATCGGGAGCCATAGGTGGACCAGGGTATGTATCTTTGTTTATGTTACATAATGACTCACCGCGTTTCTCGGAATCTAGCTGACATGCTTTACTCGGGGACGGTTTTCCATAACAACTATGCAGGTAGGTGTTACTTTCCAGCCCTAGTTCCACCTCCTACAAATTTAGTTGGCCCATAGATGGTAGCGGGACCGATGGTGGGGGATCTCCATCCCTCGTGGCACTCAACGACTCAACGCCCCAAGAGACGACGGTTAGTAGTCAGACTAAACGTCTATGGCACTCATGAGTAGGCTTTGCATCTATATTGGGTACACTGTGGGCCAAGCTCATGTTCGATTTGGTGATCTTCTGGTAAGTGTCCTCCTGCAAAAGTTTGTTATTCCCTGTCCAACTCTCTTTTCCTAGGTCCAATTTCCGCTATTCATGTCGAACTCTTGTCCACTATGGAGTTCTATGAGTCGCCATCTATCATCCCCCTGACGACTCGATTCTCGTTATTGCCAGAACTACGGGTGCCGGTCTCTGGTGCCGCCACCCCACTCACATGATCCATCACAATCACGACGTGTGGACACGCGTCGAGCGCTCCAGTTGACAAGACCCACCTTCACGCTTTGCTTTGAGTGTCTATAGTCCTGGAAGACGCTTATCAACATGTTCTCACCACAAGGAAGCATCCTATCCTATAATCCCTATCTCCAACGTGTTCGCATTCTTCCTTACCCTAACGTTCACGATCGTTCCTGTGTCATTTCGGATGGGCCCTCTGCCGCGCTCACATGCTATCCTGAGGTCAGACGCGCTTCCTAATTCCGTAATGGCCCCTCGATTGTTACCCTCACCTAGTTTGCACGCTTCCTCGATGTCGTTATCGCCAGACGATGTTGATCTGCACTTGCAGGGTCTGCAAATGAATTTCTATTGTGTCTGACTCCCTTCGGGTCCGGCTGGATCGAGCCTAATGTGGAAAGAGGCGGGGGCTCTAAAAGAATGATGGTGCGAATTTAGTGATTGATTCCTTGCTCAGTGGCATTTCCAAGCTGGGTACTATGGCTAGTACGAGACCTTGTGTCTACACAGGCAGTGAGTTTACTCTCTCGTAGCGAGATGCTGGACGCTGAGATACTGGCATGCTGTAGTTGAGTCTGAGAGGTTTACTGAAGGATAAAACCCGGAAGAGACTAACGAGAACAGCCTTCTATCGAGTATGTAGGTCCAGCCCGGAAACACTTCTCTCCGTGCCAAGGTTGCTCACGGTAGCCCTGGGCATTTCCCAACATTCTATGCAGGCCCAGTGTCGGGGTGAACTGTACAATTGTAACATCGGTTCCGTGCTCGGGACCCAAGCAACCAATATCAAGAAGCTCAAACGTCTTTCTTGTAGCGGGAGGCTCGATACGAACATCGCGGCGGGATATCAGCAGGCGCTAAAAGTTATCGCCTCTCCATTACCATGCGACTTGGCAGGCACATAAACTAACGAGTCCAGTCGCCTCGGCGGAGACGTTGCTACTAACAATCGGGATGAAGTTCTGGGGCGTGGAGAGCGGGAAACTAAGTGGTCAACAATCCGGCATAGGGTTGATGTTTTCAGAGTTGCGCCGACACGAGGTGGCTAGAAGATCGCCTACAGTGTCATGCAAGGAAAGGTCGAAGTGCGGGATGTCCGCTCAGGTCTTTGCTCTATGATGTGGTTTGGGAAGATGGATCCGTACGCCCTATCTTATTTGTTCAGTACTTACTAGCGATTCCGGACGTTTTCTGATGCTCTGTGCGAGTTTCATTTCCTCCTGAAGAGTCTGGGCTGATTCGTATGGGAGTAGAAGAGGTCGTCCGCTGGTGTGACGACGCGATCATGTTAATAGTAGAAACCGAGTCTGCTAGTGATACGAGTCAGATGCTCCAGGAGGTAGCAGCTAGTCCAGGATGATCACACCTAGGTGCCACCACTGCGGCTCAGGAAGACCGGCGACACATTTTGGGGTGATACAGTGAATGAAGAGGACTCGAACGAGTCAAAAATCATATACGTGGCAGGTTGGAGACAGAAGCGACTTTAGCGATGGTTGTATTCCCAGACAAGCAGGGTGGTAGACCTACTGAACGACAAAAAGAAAGATGTCGCAAGGAATGCAAAGTGGTCATTACTTAGAGTACAACCAAGACCGCGGACCCTCCATTCGCACATCGTCCCCACACGCTGTGGCTGACGCCATCACTGACGGCAGCTGAGAACCAAGTTCCAATTCGCCCTCGATCAACAGATTCATCAAACTCAACGGTCCACGGCAAATTCCCTTAGATTACCCCATCATCGTCGATTCAAACCCCCAACGACCTCCACGAAGAGAAGAAGTAGCAAATCGCCATCCCAAGAATGCACACTCGCACTGCTTAGGAATGCCGTTCTGTCGTCTCCCGTGGAAGAGCCTGAGGCTGTTGAGACCAATGTGCGAGCCTTGCCAGGCAAGTTCGTATAGATTCCAATCTGGACGGATATCTCGCCACCCTCCAGCCAGCGATCAGGACTGAACGTTGACCTCGAGTGCGTCCTCGCCCTACAGCCTTTCGTGCTGTGCTATCTGACATCCATATCATTTACACAGCAAGCACAGCTCATCGGGGGTGGGCGACACCACTATCCCTGTGCGGCTGTCTCGTCAACCGAATTTCCCCGTTCGGTGATGGTCGATGATCGGGCAAGCAAGTAAAGAAATGTCGTTTCCTCCAGTCATACGTTGGACGCGTGGTAGCACTGGGTGTCATCAGTCCCACTTGGAGTTGGTTAACTAACCATCATCGAGTAAGTCTCGTGATGATACTATCAGTGGAATGCAGTGATAAGATGAAGCAGGGTCCGAAGAACAGAAATTTAATACGTGGTAAAGCCTGCACTATCAAACTCGTCGCTAGAGTGCTGAATTTCACGATAGATAAGGAGTACGAGCGAACCTCAGACTGTTATCTGATTGTGCCAATTGAACTTCGTTGAGCCAGGAAAATAATGTTCATACTTCGTAGCCATGGCAGGCGTCCAACTCTGGGGGCCATCTGGCGAAGCTGAAGGGCGTAGAACCAGCAAAACAGGTGGGGCCATACATGCGAGGTCTCGTGAGTGTGCCAATGTCATAATGACATATGACATGTTTCATGATTATATCAGGAATTCATCGCATTGATTACATCGGGAACTACACTGCATTCTCCCTTCAGATAAGCAAGCTAGGGAGTGCCGACCCAACCTGCTGTCATGGAGTGGTTCACCCCCGCCACCCAGCTAGCCGTGGTGACTTCTCTCACAATTCTAATTGCAGAGGTCGCCCGACGCTTTATTCGTGGTCGCATCGAGAGGAAAGGTTGTCCTCTTCCCCCCGGTCCTTCCCCACTCCCGTTCATCGGAAGTGTGTTCTCTATCAACAACAAGGAACCTTGGTTGACGTATACAGAGTGGCAAGCAAAGTATGGTGAGCATGACGTGGTGATGTCCTTCGAAGTGTCTCTCACTAGGCTTTAGGTGACATCGTGTATACCCAACTTTTGGATACCAGCGTAATTGTATTGAATTCGCCTTCGATCGCAAAAGAACTGCTGGAGAAGCGATCAGAAGTATACTCCGATCGCCCATTCATCGCAACCGTCGAGCCGTGAGTGATCACTTCTTCGGCTGCCGAACAGCCAGCGCATTGTCCCCTTTGTGACGAAACATCTCTGTTACATAGATATGGTCACGACGCTGATTTTGCGTTCGCTCAGTACGGGGAGCATTGGAGGTTGTGTCGCCGAATATTTCATCGGATGTTCTGTCCCGATTCTGCCCTTGCATTTCGCCCGATCCAACTCCGCAGAGCTCGCGAAATGGTTTCGAATATCATCCAAGATCCTGACGGGTATCCGGTTCATTACTCCACGTGAGCGTGTCGATTTAGCACGCTCACTTTGAAATGACCCTGGACCACCAGGTTTTCTGCCGCCGTAGGGATGTCCGTCGTGTATGACTACGTGCCACAGTCTGGCGATGACGCTATAATGTCGTTGATGAAAGAATTCGTCGAAGCAACTATGCCTGCGTTGACGCCCGAGAGGGCGGCCCTCCTCAAAATATTTCCGTTTTGTACGCTACCTTGACAGATTCTGGGGAATATCTTCACCTAACTATTTTGTGGCAAGTGCTGCATGTTCCTGATTGGTTTCCCGGGTCCTCGATCAAACTTGAGGCAAGAAAAGCCACCATGTTGCGGGATAGGATCCTTGAGACGACATACCACTACGTCCAGAAACGCATGGTGAGCTTTTAGGTGTTATGCAAGTAAAAAAGTGACTGACATCAGTGAGTGCCTGCTATAGAACTCAAGCGACGGCACGAACGAATCACTGTTGTCCGAACACATCCGTCATATGGAGAAATTAGACGGCCACCACCGTGCTCAGTACGAGACTGCCCTCAAACACGTGTCACTGACTGCTATTCTCGGTGAAGTTTTTTTGACATGCATCACTGATAGTTAAGACTTACTGTGAACGCATTTAGGCTCATTGGAGACGGTCGGTGGCATGTGGAATTGATGGACGGGTGGTTACTTACCAAAGATGCAGACATCGTCAACAATCATGACGTTCACGCTCGCGATGGTCAAACACCCTCGGGTGTGGAAGCGTGCTCAGTCAGAAATTGACGTCGTACTTGGGCTGGACAGACTTCCCGAGTTCGACGACAGACAGTCGCTGCCGTATGTGGACGCGGTCGTGCGAGAAGCGATCCGATGGAAACCAGTGGCTCCCTTGGGTGCGTGCTGGATTCTTTTGTGTTCCCCGGTCTCACGTCACGAATAACACTAAAGGTGTGCCGCACGCCAACACGAAGAGTGACATTTACCAAGGATTCTATATTCCCAAAGGCATGCTTTCATGGGAATCGAATCTATTCGTGCTGACACTTTTTATTTGACAGGGGCAAATGTCATTGCGAATATTTGGTACGTGCCGGTAGGATGGTCGCCATAGCGGAAAAACTACTAACATAACTGTGCGGTAGGGCAATGTCACAGGATAAAGATCGGTATCCTAACCCAGAGGAGTTTGTTCCTGAACGATTCTTGGACGAACAGGGGCAGTTGACCGAAGACGACCCCGCCGAGTTCGTTTTCGGATTTGGAAGGCGTATATGCCCAGGTGAGCCTCCTCATACCGTCAACCATGTATGTCGTAGAGGCTCACTTAAACGGGGTAACGTCTTGTTACACAGGCCGACACGCTGGAGATGCGTCCGTGTGGAGTGCCATCGCAACGATGCTCGCTACGATCGACTTCAACGCCCCTGAAGATGGTATCTGTGAAGCGACGTTCACAAATGGATTGACGTAGTCAGTCTCAAAACTATGCCTAGCAGTATCTCTTGTTGACTTGTTTTCGCCGTTGGTTTTCAGCCATCCGGTCAAGTTTCCCTGCCGTCTCGCCCCCCGTGCACATGTCGCTCAGGAGGCTCTCAGACATGGTTAATTGATTGCCGTGAGACGGATGTCTTTCTCGTTGTAAACCCGGGGTCGACGTAACAAAGTGTGTTGTTGATTCGATAGTTATTTAATCCCGCCCTCGTAGCAATATGCAATTGAATCTAGACAATGAAAGCGATCCATGGGATGGAATTCGGGAAAAGAAGGCGAACCTGATGGACGGGACTGGGAATCACCATTAATCACAGGCCACTCGTTCGCTAGGATCGAAGTTCTTCACATCAAGATGCAATACTTGGAAACGTAGCGAACATGGTCTCCAAAAACGGAGGAACCATCATAACCATCGGTATTCTTGGGTCCGTCTGTGTGGCCGAGATCACGATATAGGCGTTTTTTTCAGGGTGACAAGGCATGCGATCACTATCTGTCACAATGGCACGCCTGGCGCCCATCACCGCATGGCCCTGTATATGCTGTGGAGATCGAGTTCCAAGGGCCCGTCGTGTTTCTCAAGTTGGCACTTGCACCCACCTCACCTCGATGGATCGCCCAGCTTATAAAAAACGAAAGCTGTCAGATCACTATGTCAAGTGGCGTAGTAGGGGCAGGTGAAGCGACAGCGACGTTAAACCGAGGGACGATTCACGGGTCAGGCAGTGGGTTCGACGGGGATGGTCTTGCTGCGCGTCCTGTCTGCGTCGCGAGATATAACACTTGTCCGCCCACACGCTGGCTGGTCTTGGAGTGGGAATGCCATGTTGCGCTTCTCGTCTCCAGCATCTCACCACCAGCTGCTGTGAACGTGTCGGGAGGAACGGAACGACATTTGGGTGATCGAGTCTCCTCCAAATTCCGAGTTCTCGACGGAGCATCTACGTCAATGAATTATGCAAGGTCAATTTCATGAACCAGTTCAGCTAACTTACCTTGGGAGATCCACCGTATACATCCCCGTCTAATCCGAGCTTGAATCGAAACTAGGTGCCCTCCACGGAGATATCTTTTGACACTCTGCAGAGAGCCGGATATCCACTCCATCCGGCATTCCTTCCAAAGAATTGCTTTGTCCGGAATCTTACTCCCATGGATCGATAATAGGAAATGAATTCGGCCTCGAGGCGGCTGTGGTAAAACGATATGGTACGTTTGCCTTCGAAGTATGAGTAATCAGCCAGATAGTGATGGTTTGCAACGACTCACGTGGGGACTAAAATCCGGTGATTGTTCAGGAACACGAGACGAATACGGTGGTGGTGGACCGAGTGGGCTTGGTGGGATGCCCTCGTCGAAAACCGTTGCTGTACAGGTCTGCATATGTGGTGAATACAAGGACGTTGAGACACTAGAAGGATATTTACCCGATCCCCGACAGCACCCTTCCCAGGTGCCCTCCGTAGAAATATGCTACTGCCCTCCGCTGATGCGACAAATCCGCCGCAGGGGGGAGAAACACACTTCCTGCACAGTCTCGTCGTGCTCAAGAGGCTTTCCCACAGGGTACCCGGTAGATGTATCCCAGAAACGAACAGTTTTATCCGAGGACGCGCTTGCAAGGACTGATCCATCTGGAGAAAGGGAGAGAGAAGATATCCAGTCGGTGTGGCCTGTCCGCGGACGTCCGATTGGTTGTCTTGTAGCCGAGTTCCAACAACGAATCGTTCCGTCGTCCGAGCCAGAGAAGAGCCTGCTGCCGTTGTGTGACCACAACAGATCCCAGATAAATTCGCGGCCTGTTATCGGACCGAGAGCGAGTTTGCCATTGCTGACGTCATACACGCGGATGTCGTCGAATGTGCTACATGCGAGTTTGTTACCGTCGGGAGACAACGCGATGAGCTCGACGGATTCGCCGACTCGATTTGGTTGAATTCTTCCGTGCTATAAATAGAAATCGTCCATTCTGAACCGACCGCAGTGAGTCGATCGTCCAGCGAAATTGCGATACTCCCACCTGGGCAAGTCCACTCTTTGACGAGCTGGTGCGATTCGACATCCCAAAATTTAATCCTCCTCCCAACCCAGGCTTTGCTGATGATGCACCTGCCATCCCGAGTCACAAAGACCTTGCAGTAACCCCTGTCGTCACAGCCCCGCATGTCGGACCCTTCTTGCTTCCCGTTTTCCATGTCCCAGACACTAACAATTCCCTCACAAGAGCGGACGACAATTCGTCTTCCATCAGAGAGATATGCGAGCGATGATATTTCAGATGTCGCCCTCCCATGGTGCGACGCTTGACATGGTAGTGCAATAGCAGTTCGTTTGTTGACAAGCTGGAGTTTTCGTTGAGGCGAGGCGAGGTAAGTGCAGGCCCCGAAAATACGAAGGAACTTACTTAAGGTCCACAGCATGTTGCATACACAGGGCCACGCGGTAATGGCGATGCATGGGGCACTGACTAAATTTCAAGCACTAATCAAATTCTCGGGACCCCCCTCTGTGCACATCTATAGTCATTAGTGAAAGCTCGGTACCACGGAGAGTGTGGTCAAACCAAACCAACTCTCTGGTGAACGGGTCGTCGTCATCATCTCTTCTTTTAAGTCGACAGGTGTTTCCGACGGGCGACTCAGAAAGTGCTCTCAACATCAATCTGGTAGCCAGCGTCAAAGACCATGGTCAAAGGTATGCAGAAAAGATTAGGTCGGCTCACTGTACTCATCTCAGTACATGGCCATCCATACCTGATCAATTTCCCCTCCAAGTCGCTTTCCGGCCTGTTGATCGTGGATTGATCCAACGAGAATGGCGGTTACCGCACGCCGCTGGCAACAAAGCAAGCAAGGCATAGAGACACCACACCAGATCGGAACGTGGAATGTCGCCGGAAGAAACAACATGCGCAGGCGTGCATTCTAGACGGCGATCAACGCACAAATTCATGATCATGGGGGTCAATGCGGGTCGCGTTCACTCCGAGTATACCCCATGTATCGGGACTCCCCGACTCTGTATTCATATTAAGAAAACGTGCTGATCAAGTCACTGCTGGACTTTTCCTACGACCAACATGAGTTCTGTCCCTTGTTCAGAATACCCCCGCCAAGCTGTTCTTCCCATCCGTCGCCCCCATCACCCTCACCGCCATGTCTCTCAGAATTTCCCGCGCATCTCGCGCCGGATGTTTTTTTTTTTTTTTCATCCTCGTTTATTGTCCAGTAGGATGTTACGTCCTTTGTCAGACAGTTACAGTATCGGTGTGTTCGTCATAGGTATATATACTAGTGGTTTGCGCTCGGGTCTTATCGACGTGTGAGGGGCCCGTATTTGGTATCTATGTGCGGTTGGGTCTATGTGCGTGCGTGTGCGGTGGTTACGGTATGAGGGGGGGACCGGAGGCGGTGGTTGAGCCGCGATGTGGTACATCATCCAGGAACGAGGCTGGATGGATTGTGGTTACGCCATTGGGTGGGGGTGAGGGTTTTTGCGGGGGGTGAGTGTGTCGTGCCCTTCCGTTGCTGTCAAGGACGGGTGTTAGCTTGCATTTGTGGGGGACTGAGGTTACCGTGGGTGGTCGTGAATCGACCGGTAGCGTTTGCGAAAATTAGTAGGGGTTTGATTCCTTTTGGATCGGCTAGGAGGGTTGCGAGGTCCCTGGCTTTCCACTTCAACTTGTTGTCGAGGATGGTGCGTTGTTTTGCGTAGTGCGGGCAGAAAAGTATGAAGTGTGGTATCGATTCGCGCTTGCCTGGACAGTGTGGGCAATCGGGCGTTGGCGATTTTTTGAGTCGGTGAAGGTGTGGCGTTGAGTGGTGCATGGCCGGTGCGTATTTGGAAGATGCGCCGGACGTGAGATCACAGGTCGCTCGTTCGCCACGCTGCGGAGCACGCTCAGTTTGGCGAACAGCATCTCGTCGGCTCGAGGCAGGGTGTGGTCATCTCATCCTCATCATCGGGTTGGAGGACTGCGAGGATGGTGTGCGAGGACAACGCCGACGGAGGCGTTCCAGAGACAAGGTATGTACTACAGTAAATCGGCGGGCGTCAACATCAACACCGACAAAGGACCTCACTTGACGACCGATCTGAGCGAGCGCGGGTTCGTCGTCGATAGGGACGCGACGAGGCGCGCCACGGCCTGTGTGTAGTGATCTGCACCAATGTCAGATCCGTCAGTTTGACGTGTCCCACAAGAATGAGCAAAAGGAAAATAGACCTTCGTGTGTCCCTCGGAAGGCTTCGTGCACCAATTTCGATGCACGTCCCCCTCGCCTTGTCGCCTACTCCTCCATACACCACCGCGCTTCGAACGACGTGGGACAGCGCCAGCACGAAGCTCGCCGCAACCTCCTCTTCGCTCCCTCGCGCACCCGCGACGAGCTCTGGCACCACCGGATCCACGCGTGGCTGACTACGCATCAACACACCGAGCGCGTCTGCAGCCCGGGTGCGCACAACAATGCTCGTCAGATCGCTGACCGACTTCACAAACGTCTGCTGCAGCTGAGGAAGGAATGGCTTGACATGGTTCGGTATCCGCTCCAACATCGTTGCAAGCGCGGTCAGGATCGCAGTTTCGACGCCCGGAGGGTACGTCGTCGCTTGCGTCACGACGCGGATAAGCGGACCCGTAAACGGAACGACGAACAGCTTGATGGCGGTCTCGTCGGTGCGTTCGACGAGATCTCCGATCGCGTACGCAGCATTCTCGCGCTGTTCGTTACTTCCCGTGGTGAGACCGGCAATGATGATGGGCATACTGGATGCCACGCCCTTGGGAAGGCTGAGCCCAGGCACCGTCCGTCCCGGTGCACCCGTCCTTTCAATTGTTCGACGAAGAGGCACGACCAACGGTTCCAGTCCGTCCTTGGGCACGGATTTCACAAACATGTCAAACGCCTTCCACGCCGCAGTGTGAGCGCCCACTTCCTGGTCGTCAAACAAGGAAATGAGCTGTCGGATCCAGTCCACTCGGTATGAAGACGAGTCGAGTTCGGATTCCGCGCAAAAGAGGGCAAACAAATCGCAAGCACTTGCACGGCGCTTCGGCGCGTCATTCTTTGTCCTATCACGTTTTTCCCAAAGTCAGAAACGATGCCAGAAACAGGAGAAAGTACACGCATACCATCCAAAGAGCAACAACATCAACGTATTCAGCCCTTCAGGATCCTCGATGGAACCAAGCAACGCACGCAGCGCCTCATCTAGCGCGGTAACCAACTCCTCGTCCTTCCCCTCTTCTTCGAGTACCTCGACCAACGCGCTCAAGATGACTGTCAACCGTTTGCTGAGTGCGTTGCCGGCTACGGCGACGAGGGACGCAAGTGAGCACTCATTGAACACCGTCATCGGCGTCGCAGTCAACGTAAGAATCAACACAGGGAACACTGTCGCCGCCCGAACCTAGCCCAAATCCACACAACCTCAGGGAAGAGAAGGATCTGGTTTCCGTTCCAACTCACCGACATGACCTCCCGAAGAGCCTGAAGGGCTGTCCCAGAACTCTCTCCAGGTTAACGAAGGGCCTCGAGCAGCGTCGGTATCGTCTGGTCGATCGCTGTCGCTCCAATGTGCTCCTGAAGGGTGTCGAACGCTTTCGCGGCTACCGTCCGGACGGTCGCGTCGTCGTCCACGAGCGAGGCACGGACTATGTTGATGATCTCACTCTCGTGGCCTTCGCGCTGCGTGTCTGTCGTGCTCTCCCTATGGGCCGTCAGCGGGTACTGGAACGACGGAGTGAACGGAGGACGTACATAATGTCCGTCAGCATGAGGCATACATCCTGGCGGGTACGCACATCGGCCCGGGGCGACGCTCGCGCCCTGTTTTGTAATATCGGAATGATTTCGCCCAAAATCTTTTCGCCAAACTTGCGGCACACTGGCAGCTCGGCGCTCAGCAGTCGTACGCGTCGCAGTCTGTTAGTATCACGATCTCGCAGGATACACTATCAAAGCCAACATAACAAGGCAAGGAAGAACAACACATTACTTTCAAGTAAGATGTAGGTTTCCTGATGCTCTTGTTGCTCAAACTCGTCGTACTATGGCTGGTACGAGACCTTGTGTCTACACAGGCAGGGAAACAGGATGCACAAGTGGTCAACAATCCGGCATAGGCTTGATGTCTTCAGGATTACGGCGACACGAGGTGGCTAGAGGATCGCCTACAGTGTTACGCGGGAAAAGGTCGAAGTGCGGGATATCCGCTCAGGTCTTTGCTCTATGATGTGGTTTGGGAAGATGGATTCGTACGCCGTATCTTATTTGTTCCGTACTTACTAGCAATTCCGGACGTTTTCTGATACTTCGTGCGAGTTTAAATTCCTCCCGAAGAGTCCGGGCTGATTCGTATGGGGGGAGAAGAGGCCGTCCGCTGGTGTGACGATGCATCAATAGCGGCAACCGAGTCTGCTAGTGATACGAGTCAGATGCTCCAGGAGGTAGCAGCTGGTCCAGGATGATCACACCCAGGCGCCACTACCGCGACCCAGGAAGACCGGCGACACATTTTGGGGCGATACAGCGAATGAAGAGGACTCGAATGAGTCAAAAATCATATACGTGGCAGGTTGGAGACAGAAGCGACCTTAGCGACGGTTGTATTCTCACTGGCAGACAAGCAGGGTGGCAGACCTACTGAACGACAAAGAAGAGATGTCGCAAGGAATCACCGCGCGTCTTGCAGAATTTAAGTCGGGATTAAATGTCTTCCTAAACGTGATGGCTAAACTTGAAATATAAATTGACATCTGGGATGTGACAAACTTTCAAGTTTTGTCGGCCG
>JBBPLV010000755.1:0-14530 GCA_038089975.1 Boletellus ananiceps | reverse complement strand
GGTGAGAGATGAAAAGGGTCGGAGAAGATTACACGGCGCTTTCACCGGGGGGTTCTCTGCTGGCTACTTTAACACGGTCGGATCAAAGGAAGGTGGGTCTGGTCGTATGTGCTACCCTGTCACAGACGTACAACGGTTTCTTCCAGGATGGACCCCGTCGACGTTTGTCTCCTCGCGATCGGATCGTGCCAAGGCTCGGAGTGTGAGACCAGAGGACTTTATGGACGAGGAAGATCTCGCCGAGATTCGTGCGGACAAGAAACTCGTGAGCGAGCACGAGGAGATGGACATTCTTGGTGGCACCCAGGCCGAGAGGGCCCGGAGGGCCGGCGTGGACGACGGTCAGAAAGAGTATGTCGGTGTTTTGCAAACTGGCTCGGCATGCGTTCTCCCTGATTCACGTCGTGCTCAGTCAGATGACGCTCGCCCTCGAACAGGCCATGTCGCCTGCGCCAAAGGATTCGGTAGGCGGACGTATCCTCAAGAAAATGGGTTGGAGGCTCGGTCAGGGTATAGGGCCGAGAGTGACATGGCGGCAACGCGAGATTCAACATGGACGGGATCCGGATAGAACTGGACCGGACGTGGACGAGGAGGCCAAGAAACATACTTATCCGCCCAAGGACACACCGGTGATCATCGTTCCGCGCAAAGATGATCTCCATGGGCTTGGACACAACAAATCTTTGGGGCTCCACGCAGGCTTGGGGGCGCATGGACAGGAAACGCAGGGCGCTCAGGGACCACGACTGGCGGGTGTGTCACATGGTCAAATTTCTGGTTGCTTTCCCAATCACTCATGTGGTTCGTCAGGTGGTTTTGGACTGGGCGCTCTGAACGACGCAGACGAAGACGATCTGGACGTATACGATCACGCTACCGGCCATGGACGGAGTCGACACGCCTTCGATGCCAACGATATGCAGGAAGAAGAGCGCGTAGTCATCGGAACACGTGCAGCTAAATCTCGTAGTACGGCTCTCCCAACAGCATCGGTAAGCTCGTGCTCATCACTAGATGTGATAGGCAGCGTATTCATGCGTTTCAGACGCAGGCCAGCGGTCCTGCCGTGTTCCGCGATGGCAAGCCTGCATTGCCTGGATTTCGCCTTTCGGAGAAGCCGGCAACAGGGGACATGTGGTAAGTCGTTTACGGAGTTGAAAGTCCTCCCCAATACAGGCGGACCCCTTCAGGTTCCCTCTTCCCGAAGTACCAAAAGGGTGGAAACCTAATCCAAAAGCCCTCTGGGAACAGGAGAGAGCGACGCGTAGTGAGAAGGAAAACATACCACGCTTCCCTGTACCAGGGCAACCCCAAACTCACGCCCAATGGAAGGTTGGAATATCTGCAGATCAGGTTGGTTTCCCCTCCAACGATGCGACGTTCACCCACATTGAAGCTCTATTTAGCGAGGTGCTGCACTAGGAGAGACGCCCCTCCCTTCCGCACCGCGTTCCGTCTTTGAATACATGTCGAAGAAGGACCAAGAGCGGATCAAAAACATCGCTGTAAGCCACCTCACCGGACCAACGTCGACGACGGATACCACGACCCAGGAACCGAGTACCATCCCTTCCCAAGGACCTTATATCTCTCATACGGAACCTCACGTCGCACAAGCCGCGTTGCAAGGATTCCAGCCTTTCACTTCCAATCCGAACAAACAGACCCGATATGCCGACTATCTCCGTGCACATGCGGAGCCCGGTTCTGGGGCGTCGATACCTGCATGTCTGCCGAGCCAGACGCCGGAGACGTACGCACGCGAGATGGGTGAATTTGCCAAGGCTGCTGCACTCTTTCGTCCCGTTTCGGGTGCGATGGCAGGGAGGTTTACGAGCGCTGCCGTGGTCGAGACAGCTGCCAAGGTTGTCGAGGGGCTGCACACCCCAAATGGAGAACAGACGCCAAAGGAGGAGGTAGAGCGGGAGCAGAGCGCGGAAAAACCGGAAAAAGAGGAAGCGCCCAATGTGTACGCCGCCCGGCTGGGCATGTTCGGGCCAATGACGAGAGAGGTGGCGCCGTGGCAGCCTGCGCGTCTACTATGCAAGCGATTCGGCGTCAAGGATCCGGACCCGGAGATGCACTTTGACGCGGCGGAGGCGTCGACGTCTGCACAGGCGGACGTGTCGCAGAGCACGGACGGGACCGGCGGTGATGGGAAGACGGCAGCCATCACGGGGGCACAGGCTGCTCCGCAGGGTAGTAAGCGAGACCTAGCGAACATTGGGCTGGGAGACGACGATGGGCAAGGGGACGACGTGCTCACCTACGAGCGGCCTCCGATGAACATCTTCAAAGCCATTTTTGCAAGCGACGACGAGGAGAGCGAGGATGAAAAGGACGATGACAAGGTACCCGGGGAGGACGATCGAGTTGCCGAGGGTGCGACACCCACGCCCGCGCAACCGTCGAGTTCGTCACACGCGATAGACAAGCCTGTGGAGGCCAGTGGCCAGGCGTCCCCTCCGGACGTGGCGGATGGCGCGACTGGAGGCAAGGCGGTGAATGACAAGGTGGATCTGTCGACGTTCAAACCGACGTTTGTCCCTCGGGATGCACAGTCGCAGTCGCACGTCGACAATGGGAGTGGGAAGGCGAAGGAAAAGAAGAGCAAGAAACCCAAGACAGGTGTTCTCGTGTCGTTTAACGTGGACGAGGACGGTGGCGAATCACTCTCAATATTGGCCCGCAGAGAAACAAAGGAGCGAGATCGCCCGAAGAAGAAGCGGAAGAAACACCGAGAGCATGTGGAGGAGGAAGAGGTGTGGGTGGAGAAACCGCCACCAGAGATTGTCAAGGATCTTCCTACGGAGAGACCTCGGGATGACCGCGACGCGGTGAGGGTGGACGAATCTGCCGAGGGCGTCGTTGGACCGCCTCGGGGACGGAAACGTGCCGTGGACTTTATGTAGCTGATAGCGCGCTGGAATACAGCACAAGTGCTTCGAATTCTCGTGTCCGATGCCATGACGCCGAGGTTTCATTGGTAGTACCAACGGTCTGCCGGGCATTGCAAAGAATTGATTGTTGCGCGTATGTACACGATGATCCCGTCCACAATACCGTGTACATTCCTGGCTTCGCCTGCTCGATGGATTGATTACCACCTCCTTCCGGATCACTCCATGGTGGCATGTACACCAGGCAACTTTTTGAATTGACCCTGCATCCACACTCTGTACATCTTGAGTTGTCTCTTCCTATTCACGAGCAGTCTCCGATCCACCCCCAGCTGTTCGATGGCAAACATCGGCTGAAGAGGGCAAGACACAAGGGCAAGGTTGCGATGGATGACAGCGAGTGGGAGACTCTCAGATGAAGGAGTCGATTGGTCTACTGAGCCTTCTGAAGACGGCGGAAGGGAGGGTGGTGGAGTAGAAGACGAAAGCCACCAAGTGGAGGGTCCGAGGTCGTCCTGAGAGTCCGTCGCTTCCTCTGTCGTTTTGACAGTCGTCTGTGACGACGACGCAGGGGAGCCGGTGAACATCAGCGCCAGTTCGTCTTTGGGTGGCCAGGGCAACGTCGGCAGGCGATCGAAAATCGTATGAACGACCTACCTAGCTCGAAAAAGTAGACGCGCGTCTTGTCGCCGCGTATGTACAAGTTGTCGTCGAGCATTCTTCCAGACTTGAATCGCAGTTGGGTGAGATCGTATCTGCCGTAGTCACGGACGAGGACGATTCCGCCAGGCTTTAACATCTGTCCGAGCGAGCAAAGTGGTGATGTGTGCGACGATGAGACTAGGGGACACGTACGCGGTGGATGTTGGCGATTGCTTTTCCCCATTCGTCGGGGTGTAGGGCGCTGAGGACGAAGACGCAGAGAATGATATCGACTGTCTCTGGCTCAACACTTGGCGGGAGTGTGTCGGAGGTGAGATCCCATACCGCGGCTTGAATCGAGCCCACGGGCGGGTTGTTGTAAAGAGGGTTGCTCTGCGAGCATGCATGGATGGTTGCATGCTAAGCGTTGGGAACAGAAATGGAGGTACATGCCTGGACTAGTTTGATTGCATGGGAAGAGTAATCGTACGCCCGGATTGTCAGCCGAGGGTTCTTGTTTGCGGAAAGGAGGGGAAACGCAGCATTTCCGGCGCCTTGCTGGATCGTTTAGGGACAAGGTTGGCTGAACGACGCAAACTGACGGCTCACCGCATCCTATCTCGCAGATGGTGATCTCTCCCGCCTGGCCGAGCTGAGAAGCATACGACGACCAACGATGCCACATACCTCTGGCTCTGCAACAGCCAAAAGCTGTGGGAACTCTAGGTGGAGCCTAACTCGGAGCGCTCGTGAGGCAGGGCTGGTCGAGTAGCAATAGGATGGCGGATACCATTTTCTGTCGCGAAAAAAGTTGTCCGCGTTCGTCTTGTAAAAGTTGTCCCTTTAGAGCGGTCACGGAAGCTCGATGCTGGGGGGCCATGATCGACTGACCAGTGTTTTGCAGGCTTTGAGTTGTACTTCTCCTTGTCTCCGTCGGGCACGGGTGCCAGGCGCTGTCTTTGGAGCGCGGAGGCGATGTGTTCTGCCTGATCGTCGGGGGGAGGGACGTGGTCCCACGCATTCTGGGCCCATACGTCCGCGTCCGCTGTCAGGAATCTGGTCGTTGGCGGTGATCTGTGGATGGACGGAGCGGCGAGTGCTCGCTGCGCACCTGGATCCAAACGGAGGCTGCTCAGCGCCGATGTCGTGCACGGACGAGGTCAGCTTGGGGGTCCTCGCCATGCCCGCAGTCCACACGGCGAAGGAGCGCGCGGGGGCAACCGAGTCGGAGAGTAACCGGGGCTGTCCCCGCGACTCGCCCACACACGACCACACCGCACTTGCACGATCGCTGCCCACCGAGCTCAACGTCGTCCTCGACCCCCTCGCCGCTCTCTGCACGCCCGCGAGGCCACGACACCCGCCGCAGCGCCACTGCAATCGGCCTGGCAGCATGTCTGCGCTTCAGCACAACCCTAGACCGCCTCCACCGGGCGAGGACGATCTCCAGCATCTCTATGACGAAGTCTGGCGCATCTTTGGTGAAGAATCCACCCCGTCTGCTGAGCGCCCGCCTCTCAGCGCGGCCTCTCTCAATTCGAGAGAACACGTTCCCAACACATTCCGCGCAGATCCCGATCCGGCTACTCTCCCCGTGTCCGCAGCGAGGAGCTCTCCGCCTCGTCTTGTTCGTACGTGCCGTCCTCTACTTGCTCGTGTACAGCCTCACCGCTGCCTTATCAGAGCAACCGCCCCATTCCCCGGAAATCCGCTCAAATATCGAATCTGCCATCTCACCCGTGTCTCAGAGACGAGCAAGGCCGCTACCTCTTCCACCGGGCGCCGTTCCCCTCCCGGTCTCTAGTCCCACGGACCCTCACGTAGCAGAGATCCCTCAGGCTGTGCTCGGCACGTCTCGCCCCGGAACCGCGAATCTCAGCACCTCCCGCCCAGGAACGGCAAACGTCGATGGGTATGTTCCTTCTCAGCCATTGCTCTCTCACTGACCCGCCTTTACCTTTTAGCCGTCGTCAGTTGCCCCCTGCACCTGGCTCGCAATCCCTTCGCTTCGTGGGTGGCCGAGGCTCGACTGGGTCTGCAACCTCACCGGTTTCTGCAAGACCAATCCCGACTCCTCCATCAGACACCGTTCCAAATATCTACAAGCCAGTTCCAGTTGTCCCCCCTCTTCCCAACACTGGCGGCAGTCCAGGTCCGGACGACCTCCGTGACCACTTGCCCCGCAAACCCTCCACGCGACCTCCTGGTGCTCTGGCCCCAAAGACCCCAGGCTTTAACAACCATTACGACGAAAACTCGCTTCTTGACATGTATGCCACAGCGGAGCCCAACCGTCCATCTCATCCTCAACTGTCTAGCCAACCGCGATACGTGGACGCATATCCGCGTACAAACGCTCATTTTCACCCGGATAACAACACAAGTGTACCTTTAAATCCACGTGTAAAGGATCTCCAACCTCGGCATTCACCACCGGTCGATGTTGTTGACCGTAGGTCGTCAACGCAATGTCCTGAGCCAGCAACGCTGACCCTGAGGTGCATACACCAGGTGGGGACCCCAGTCTAGGGCGTGCTACCTCAACAGGATCGACAACCTCGTCCACTCAAACAGATCTATTTGGATGGAACTCGGCCGCGCCTTACAGCGACTATCAGGCACCGAAACCTGGCTCTTCGGTACTCACAAGGGATACTTCAGTCCGGTCTTATGCATACTCAACTGACGGTCCCTCCACGGTGGGATACCCTGAAACACATGCCGACTCTACAAATGGGTACGGTGTCCAAGGGGCCAGCACGGATTCATTCGACCGCTCCCGCACAAACGACTATGGCGCCGCAAGCAGCTTTGGAGGAGCATTACCTGATCAAGAAGACGAGGACGAAGAGTACTTCACCGACAGCGACGACCCCGATCCGGATCGCTTCGTCAACTTTAGTCTGCTCTCTCATCTTGCCGTTAGACTGCGCGACAAAGTTCCAAGAGGCACACATGTCAAGAGTAGTATCCCTTACCCCCGTGCCTTCACTGGCAAGGACATCGTTGTGCGTCGCCAACTTTTCGATGCTCGTCATTCAGATCGTAACGTTTTGTTTCAAAGTCGACGATCCAATCTCAAATCCAGCGAGAACTACTGATCAATCACGGTGTCTCCACTGCAGATAGGCGTGCAGCGCTACAGGTAGCGCGTAGCCTTCAAAGCCAACTCTTCTTCTATGAAGTTGAATGGGGCGACAAACCTCTCCAGGATGGAGTCGAGGACGTGTACATGTTCCTGGATGACCTCGATGGTAATTCCGAGTCCCAGAGGGAGAGGGAAGAGCTACCGACAGCCGTGATCACCATGCTCACAAAATGTTACACGTCAACGTGTAGTGAGGAAGATCCTTGCTACTCATGGGTCTGTCCTCGAAGACGCGTCAGTTTTCAGATTGCGTCCATTATGCAACCTGACCTTGTTTCAGGCGGCCCTCGTGACAGACCTTTCGTCAGCACCACCTGAGCCAGACATGGGAACTCATGTACGTCGAGGGATGGGGTCTAGAAACTCTCGCTCACGGTGTCGTAGACCGAAGACTGGCTGAACACGGTGGACCCTGCGATTCTTCGCAGTCTCCCGGAGAGCGAGATTCATCGTCAAACGTATGCATCCACTGTGTTGTACAACATTTTTACTAATGGTTTGAACAAAGAATCATTCACAAGACGATTAGTCAAGAAGAACAGTATATTCAGGACCTTGATTCTGTGGAAGCCGTGCGTCGTCACCATGTCCTCAGTACTTCTTCACTTACGTGTCATTAGCTTTTTATTCGTCCTCTCCGCCGCGCAACGCATATTATGCCGAATGTTCAACTAGATGACTTCATCGAAGAAGTGTTTGGTAACATCCTCGATCTCCGAGAATGCAACAAACGGCTTGTCGAGGCGATGTACGTTCGCCAGCGCGAGCAGTCCCCGATCATCCAGAGGATCGGTGACGTTTTTGTCGAAGCTGCTAGAAGCTTCCGATATGCATATCCTATCTACGTTGCTCACCTTCCTTACGCAGAAAGGCGATTCAAGGAAGAGATCGAAGCAAACGCTAATCTGCGGCTTTTCCTCGAGGTTCGTGGACATATCTATTCTGGACGTCCCCGAGTCTTTGGTTCACTTTTGAGTGGGTTCCGTCCGGTCTATAGGAGTGTTCACGTCAATCTGCGAGACTGCAAGAGTCTAGACGCCTGGACTTGAAGCACTTCTTGTCACGACCTTCTGAGCATCTGCAAAAGTATCCCTTTGCACTTGAAGCGATTATGAAGGAAACGACGGAGGGCAACCCGGATGCGTATTACCTTGCTGAAGCTGTCCATGCTATCAGGGATTTGCAGAACGTCGCCCAACTCCATACGTTCCAGACTGCCATGGGCAAGGGTCCTACCGGGAAGTGGGAGTGGCACGATCTCGTTCCCAGCGAGTTGAGAGAAGGTTTGACTAAATCCGAGGCAAAACGCCAGGCGTGAGCGACCATTTTCTAAAGGCAGGTGCTGGATGTTCAATAATCTTTGCAGGATCATCTTTGAGTTGATCAAAGGTGAGATGGACTATGTAAAGGATCTGGAAAACATTGATTTGGTACGAGACGGTTCTCGCTGGTCTGGGTAGTAGCATCTGAGCACCTCATCTTGCTAGATGTATATTCAGCCGTTGCGGACGCAAGACCCGCCTATCATTACAAAGGAGAGGCTTGAGAACTTCATTATGGATGTGTTCCATAATTTTGCAGAGATATACGGTCATCATCGGAAGCTACTCAACAAACTGCACGAAACTCAGCGAGAGGAACATCCTACCATCAAGAGTATCACAGCAGCGGTGTTCGACGCTGCTCTGAGCTTCAGGGAAGCCTACATGGAATATATTCCAAACTACCCGATCGCAGCGTATCGGATAGACGACGAGATGGCGAACAACCCTGAGTTTAAGACCTTTGTCGAAGTACGTGCGTCATTTCACCGACTGTCCTGTCTCCTGTAGCGCTATTTTTTTTCTCTTTTCAGCAATGTACACGCCATCCCGACGCCCACCGTCTGGACATGAAAAACTTTGTCAATCGTCCTATACCTCGACTTTTACGATACGAATTGCTTCTGAAAGGCATATACGAGGAAACGCCTGCAGGGCACGAGGACCGCGAAGCCATTCCCCAGGTTCTGGAGATCATCAAGGCACTTGGAAAAGACAGTGAGCCGGGTGTGGAGTCTGCGAAGCAAAAGGTGCAGCTGTGGTGCTACAACTCGAATATCATGTTCAAGCCAGGGGAGAATGTGGTAAGTACATTGGTGACCACGGTACCTGCCGAGTTTTGATGAATGCGGATGCAAGGACATGGATCTGCTGAACGAGAACCGTTCATTGATTCATGCCAGCAAATTATTGAGGCAACCAGAAACCGGTTTTGAATGGAACGGATGGACTGAACTCTTTGTCCTTCTGTTCGACAATTATTGTAAGCCGATGCGATTCGTCCATGCATTCCTTCTTTTGACCAGCGATATATAGTGGTTCTGACGAAGCCAAAAGAGAAAGATGGTGTGACGAAGTATTACGTCAATCGCAGGGTTAGTCGTTCTCCAGCGATGTAGTGACCTTTGGAGCTGAGGGCATACTTAGCCGATTCCATTGGACCTATTGAATCTCACTAGCTTCTTGGACCCACCCACGCAACGGAGTACAGGCATTCTACGTCTAGGACTTGGTGGCAGACATGGCGACAGTGCTGGGCCGACGACACCAGGTAGCGGCTTGCCCGACAGTGCCGTGGACTCCCGCCTGGTTTACCCTTGCACGATCCACTACAGTGGGAGACTCGGTGGGCTATACACATTGTTCACAGAGAGTCCTCAGGCACGGGCGGAGTGGAAGCAAAAGTTGGAAGAGGCGATTGGTTTGCGCAAGGTCGTGCAGGAATCTAACAAGGTGTTTGAAATGGAACCGCTCAGCACAGACACTTTCTTCGTCCCCGCGATGTCGGCGAGCGCGGCTGCGCCGTCATGGAACCACGAAAATTCGTTCACCGGCAAGGTGACATGCTCTGTGCCATTTAGTGGGTGTCACGCCTGGAGTGTAGTCGTCCTTTTACTGAGTCTTCGAATGCAGCCACGACGGACGGAAGGGCGCTTGTTGCGATTGGATGTGCGGAGGGTGTGTGGATTGGCTTCAGACATGACTCTCGATGTAAGCCTTTTGGTTGCTGGTTCTCGTGATCTAATCTCAGTCCCCGTGTCAGCCATGCGTCGTGTGTTGCATCTCAAGATGGTTACACAGTGTGCGATGTTGGAAGACTTTGGGATGTTCCTTGTCCTGGCAGACAAGGTGAGTCGGCCACCCTGTCATCGCAGGGTAGAAGACACAGAACGTCTCCATAGGCATTATTTGCTTATCATATAGAAGCGCTCGTTCCATCGTCGCCACAAAGTGCACATACATCACAGCCTCAACGGGTCAATGGCACGCGGGACGTCCACTTCTTCAGCGTTGGTAACCAAGGTGGTCGGACCTTGGTTATTTACATGAAGAAGAAGGGGGTGCGCCTCTTTCATAAACGGAGTTCATGCGCCTAGCTTACATTCTCGTAGCTTGACAGTGTTTTTCGTGTCCTCGAGCCTGTTGTCGAAAAAATCAACGAACGATCCAAGGCGCCTGCGTCGTTCACATCGAGATTCGGCATACGACCTGCTCGGTCGGAATGGTTCCGGTTATATAGGGTATGTAACACGGTTATAGCTTTCGCATTGAAACCGACTTTTTGTTTCCTACAAGGAATTCTTCTTACCTTCCGAATCGTTCGATTTGGTCTTCTTGAAAGCAAAGATTGCAATTCTTTGTACGAAGGGTTTTGAGATCATGGATCTCACCGAGTATGTACTCGACATAGAGGGTATATATTTTACTAACGTCGCCACCAGCTTTAAAAGTGTTACGATTCCGCTTCGTGACGATGGTCACGAGCGGCTGGCAAAACGTTGCGAATCATGCAAGCCAATGGGTATGTTCCGCGTCGAAAACGAGTTTTTGTTGTGCTATGATGGTGAGGGAGATGTCCGTGATCTAGCCTACTGCTCACGTGGTTCGTAGAATTCGGTATTTACGTGAACAAACATGGGGCGCCGAGCCGTTCCACGGGAACGATCGAGTGGGAGGGTACAGCAGAACGCGTGGCTATGCACTGGCCTTACATTCTCCTCTTTGACTCGCGATTCATCGAAGTGAGACACGTCTCGACCGGTCTTCTCGCTCAGATTATTCCTGGACACGAGATCCGTTGCATCTGGGACGGTCGTGGCACATCTGGCACAGCAGCCACCAATGGGGATGGCTTCCACCAGTCGATGAATCTCGATCCTCGAATACATGCTGTGATGTCTGCACCTGAACCCTCGGGCCAGAGTGGACAACCTGGTCGACCGCGAACGATTGCACAGCATGTTTTCGAGCTTGTACCGACGGTCCCTCTCCACCCGCCAGAGCCGTTGACGTCACCATCCCAGTCTGCGTATTTCCCGCAACCTGTTTCACCTCCACACTCTCCGAGCATGATCGCTACCAACTCGTGGAACTGATGCGGTTTGATACATCCACTCTTTTTTTCCATCATAGCATGCAGTCGCGCTGCTTCCCCCTCTATCTTTCGATCTTTTTCAATTCGTCTTTCCTTGGTCGTGCGCGTCTAAGCGCTTTCTGCCCTCACGAACTTTCCTTTGCCGCTTCTGTGCCCTGATAGTATAATATGAGTTTGTTGTTACACTCATGCGAATGAATTTACTTTTATTTCTGATCAGAAAGCGGTCGGCTGCATCCGAGTTGGTTGGGTCGGAATTCGGGCCGCGAAAGCGTCTCTTTTTCTGGCCTTTATTGCGCAGCTCTGTCTTTGCGCCCGATGAGTATGCGCGTTCCCAGCGGTGTCTCCAGCGCGAGCCGTCAAGACTACGGCTAGGAAGAGCGTTACCATGCAGGCAATGGCCGCAAGGAAGGAGCGTGGTTCTCTACGTCAGGTGCTCCTCTGCACGAATTCCGCACTCTGCCCGGCGATGGCATGATTCCCGGGCTGTTTTTGGAGTCAACCGCCTGGTTGCCATAGCCAGACAAAGTGCGAGAGGAGACCCGAACAGGTAGGTGCTGTGCTTACCAGTTCCCACTGGTAATTAACTTCCACGCATCGGGGCCTTAATGTCGGTGGCTATCTCAGGCTGCCGCGGCGCATACCATCCCATATCGCGTTATATTCACTCTTTTTTATGGTGTTATTGACCACAATGCGCGTGCACAGGACGGCGTTGGTTGTGATGGTGGCTCATCTGTGCTAACGCGCCCACGGAGACTTGACGTACAAAACATGGGAAACCGACTTGGATTACTGCTGGCGGCGTGCTTTGTTATGGCTACCACGTTCACACCAGAGTAGGGTTTGAACTCGTCAGGTGGCATATCTTTAACGTCATTCCAAATTGCTCCGAAGTGCCTCGTGGGACTGCTTACCGCTGCCATCAGTACGTGTGGGTGGCCCGCTCTACCTTCACCTTCACCTTCGTGATGTCCGTGCCGCTAGATTTCCTGGACCGGCTGTTTGTTCGCAAGTAGGTTGGTCATGGACATGCACCTCTTGTCGGACTGATTCACCATTGCAGATCTTGTGTTTTCTCCGGGCTTACGTTGCTACTTTATGACTACATGATCACTTTTCCACTTGAAGTACGATTCGGCGCTGTGCTCGCGAGGCGGCGTGGTCTAACTACTGTCCAAAGGTCAGGTATATTTGGGAGGCGCCCTGGACGGCCCTCAAAATTGGGTTTCTGCTGAATCGGTACGGGAACGCGCTCGGGCAGACGTTCATCATGGTGGAAGAGACGGGATACCTACACCCTTCTGAACAGGTGCGTGTGGTGTCTATCCGTGTGCAGCGCGTCTCACGACTTTGGTCACGTCCTCTCAGTTTTGTGGATTTTTTCGAATCTATTGCACGCTTTTTGTTGTGTTTTCCACGGAATCCATCCGGAGTGCGTATGCTGACCACGTCGTCGTTCACACGTCCAATCTTTGATGCGACCAACCGTAGTCCTGGTCTTGATGCGCGCCTGGGCGATCTGGGGGTATCGATATTTCGCTGCGACCTTCTTGGTTACACTATATGCCCTCTATGTGCTCGCCTTCACAGGCGCGTTGATTTATACCAACTTCAATAACCGAGGTGCGTACTACAGCAAGCATCTCCGTTGAAAGGCGAACCTGAGTGTCTTTCACAGCCGTCACGTTTGACTATCTGGACTACGTTGATATTTGCCTAGGCCCTGTAGTCCGTATGTCCATCGTTCGTGCCCTTGACGGTTCTCTCTAATGATTTTTGGACTGTAGCGTACATCGTAAGTCCCGCCATCACTCATGAACGTGTGCCACACATCTGACGTGGAACCTGCCATCCACAGTGGTTGATATGGTTGGCGACGTAAGTCGCTTTACTAGAGGGCAGCACATTTGATCCTGATTCACAGCGCAGATTGGGGCTTGACAGCATCACGTTGGTGATGGTATGGTACAGTCTTCGGAAGCGTTTCAAGGAGTCGCAAGCCGTCTATCGATCACCACTGATCCGTTTCCTTGTACGGGACGGTGAGAGTACTTGACCCTTTGTGCAAGCGGATATTGATCAGTGGTTTAGCGGTCATGTTCTATGCTGTAAGCTTTTTATTTTTGTTTCATGTTTTGAAAAAAAAAGCTTACAGTTGCGTAGGCAAGCATGTTCAACAATGTATTTGCTATTTTGTGTTGGTGAGGACCTCGGCTCGACAAGTATTCGCGTTTGATCATTTGCTCAAACCCGATAGGACTGTATTGAGCCATGTGAGAATCCAAGTTACTTTCCGCGAATGATGTTTGGTGACACTGGGTCATATCATATGCAGGATCCGAGAAGCTTCCTTCAATTAGCGTGAGTGGAGAGCATTGTATCTCGCGTCTAGTGTTCTCTAAAGTCGCGCTCCGTGCTGCAGGGTATCTTCTCCGATACTCTCAATTGTCGGACAACGCCTCATTCTTAACCTTCGAGGCTACCAGACACGATCGCCGACGACACGCGATCTGAGCCGAGAAGTAGACAGACAGATAGCGGCGTTTGATGATCATTTCATGCTAGACCCAACAGATGCTGAACAAGGGATCCCAGACCAAAGTAGGGACAGCGAGACGAGTAGTAGTCACACGACAGGAGCCATACAATCTGGTCTCGAGCTGACGGAGGTGCGGCGCAGTCAAGGTTTGCCAAGGACCATCGATGATACCCATCTGGTTACGAAGATTGCATAATACATATATTTGTATTCTTGGAACCAACCAGAGTCTCTGAGAGTGGGGTACGGTTTTCCTTTTGTTCTCCGTCAATGTTCTCCTCTTTAGCTCCGAAGCTCCAACCCCCAGCAGAACGGAGGCTCCCCTCGACGTGTTACGGATAATTTTTTGTATTGCTTTCGTCACATCAGTGGTTCTGCTAGTGTTCGCCCGTTACGCTACTGACATTCTGAGATGGCATCCATTCCTTGGCTGATACTCCTCACAGGACCACCAGGTACCAGGCTTCGAGTGCGACCAATTTACAACCAGAGGTTTGACAAGAAGCTAGATTCGACTGTATATTCGATCCGCCAAGTCCACGTTTGTCCTCCATCATGTCGAAGCTAATGCATACTAGTGCGTTGGCAACCGTTGGTTTGACTCGTATTTTCCCAAAGTCGGACGCTGTGTGTCAATGTTGATGATTTCGGCCATGGGCAGTTGCCTTTGATTAATTCTCGGATGTGCAAGCAGCAACGAGTACCTTGCAACAAGTATGGTCATAGTCGTGGTGACTGCGCATGCCCCTGTCAGATGTGCTATGCATATGCACACTGTCACGTTCACTGTTGTTCTTTCTAGGTAGAGGTGGTATCAAAGGGATGAAAGCATCATATTGATGGAGCACACAGAAAACATGAGAAGTGATGCAGAATAAC
>JBBPLV010000754.1:0-14541 GCA_038089975.1 Boletellus ananiceps | reverse complement strand
ATACGGCAGTCGTGGCCAAGTCACCCGTTCCCGCTGTCCTGCCTGCCAGCCACGTACTGATAAGGGTCGATCGGTTTGGATATTCTGCCAACAATGTCACCTACCAGGCCCTTGGCGAGGTTCCTTATTTCCGGTATGATTCGCTTTTCGTTCTGCAGTGATACACCTGAGCGACGAATTTACGCAGATATTTCGATTTCCACGAGGTGCCAGAAGTTCCGGAATCAGGTGTATCACCAACTACTCATGGTGTGACCCCGGCGTGGGGGTTTGGAACGGTGGCCGCTTCAACGCACCAAGCAATTCACTCTGGTGAACGTGTTTACGGGTACTTTGCCCCAACACGCTTCCTCGTCTTTCTGGTTTCACCATCCGAGGTCAATCAATATATGTTCACTGTTTCTCGTTCTCAATTTCCAGAAGGTAGTACGCTACCCCATGCAAGCACCGTGTCGTCGTTCACCGTTTATAGACAGAAGACCCTACAATCAAGTAACGAGATGCTCTACGGACCCCATGTACGATCCATCGCCCGATGCGGAAAACCTCACAATGCTTTACCGTCCCTTGTTCTGGACTTCCTTCTGGTGCGAGGACTGGATCAATGCTTCGAAATATCGTGGTGCTTCCCGAATCCTGATTTCATCTGCGTCAGCTAAAACAGCATTTTGCTTGGCGTACCTCATCCGTAAGCGGGGGGCCGCCCCTGGCAGCAGTGGTCCTATGAGGCAGGTCGTTGGTCTTACATCCCGCAGAAACTCCAAGTTCACGCAGAGTCTCGGTCTCTACGACCATGTACTAGGGTACGATGGATTTGAAAATGCGACTGTGATGAACGAACCTCTGCAAAAGTGGCTCTATGTCGACCTTGCTGGCAACGAGCGCTTAAACTCCAGAGTGTTCGACCATTTCTCTGGCGCCAAGTTGGACCTCGTTGGTTCTGTTGCTCTCGGCTTTACCAACTTGCTGCCGTCGTCAAAGAGCAATCTGGCAGAAAAGTGGACCACGAATGAGTTCTCGTCGCCGAGTGCTTCGTCGACGCTGGAACAGTTCTTTATGCCAGAGTGGCTCGCGAAACGTAGGAAGCAACTCTCTGTCGAAGAAATCACGCAACTGCAACGGCAAGCGTGGTCCGTGTTCATGCGGGACTGCAGGGGCTGGGGGGTTGCGATTCGCGTGGTACGTGGTGCGGAGAATGTGAAGAGGACGTACGAGGAGATGGTCAGGATAGGCGTTCCTCCTGACCAGGGACTCGTCTGGAGCATGTGGGGAGAGGACGCGCGTTTGTGAGGACGTGTGGGCTATTTTTAGGATGCATGTTTCTCGATTTGGCAAGCATCCGAGCCGCGCAGCGAATGGGCTTGTGCGTTGTGTGCTTGATCTTTTCCACCAAATTAGTGCCCTGCTCGTTCGTATGCCACTTCAGCACATACCACAACCTCCGCACAGCGCCGGAGAGTCCTACAGAGGCATGTCTCGACCCCTCGTCGACGCCCATGTGCTCAGCTGCCGTTGCAGGTCTGCGTGCCCGTATCGACGCCAGCCAGATTCCGTCCCCAATAGACTCCATTGAAGCGGACAAGAAAACATGGGCGGAACAGATACACATGACGCTACCGGGCAACAATGTCCCACTTTCTACGTCGGATTTTGTTGCATTTGATCAAGGTGAGCGTCGATCAAGCACCACATGAACCGGGGTTCGACCACCTCACCGACCTCCTTCCCCTTTCGTCGCCTCACCTCTCCAAGCCTGACGCGTATGCTGGCGTTATCATAGCTGACCCGCTCGTGATGCAGGCAACTCGACTCCCAAGCATATACGTGTTACCACGTGGAACTTACCCAGTTCAGCCCATCTCGCCCGAGAGTGTGATATACCCCTCGCTGTCGTCGTGCAACCGTTTGCAGACCTTGACTCTCGAGAAGAACCTGTTCCCCTCGTTGACTGCGGGCCGAGTGGCCCCCCAAGGTGCGCCCAATGCAGGGCATATGTCAACCCTTGGTGTACGTGGGTCGCAGGCGGCAGTAGATGGAAATGTAATTTGTGCTCCCACGAGACAGAAGGTTCGTCCCCACCCCTGATTGTTCCCCAGTTCGCGGGCTTGACTGCCGGTCAGTCACACAGGAGTATTTCAGCAATCTAGATGCTAATTTCATGCGTTTGGACCATGCCAATCGCCCCGAGTTGAACAAAGGTACTGTCGACTTTGCTGTCGAGTCCGATGAGTACTGGGCATCACCTCCTCTACCAAAGTTGACTCCGACCTACTTCACCCCCGAGCCACCGCTGTCGACACCCCGAATGCCGGTCCCGTTACATTATCTGTTGGCACTGGACGTTTCCGTTAGTGCCGTGGAGTCCGGCTTCCTGCAGTCTGTTTGCAGTGTTCTCATGGACGTCCTGTACGGGGGTACCGCTACTGATGGAACAACGTTTGAGCCCTGCTTTCCCCAAGGATGCAGAATCGGGATTATTACCTTTGACCAAACGCTTCATTTTTACAACTTGTCTGTAAGGGTCAGCTCCATCGATGCATCGAGTCCCGCTCAACTGCTTACTAGGCAGGTCCTCCTCAAGCACACCAACTTGTAGTAGCGGATTTGGAGGAGATTTTCCTCCCTTTGCGTGAAGGACTGTTTGTTGATCCGTGGAAGTCGAGGTATGTTTCGAATGGAGGTGTTGCCATCTCTTGTCTGATATACTGTGGCAGGACAGTCGTCGGGAACTTGTTAGGTTCCTTACATGAACGCAACTGCCACACCATCATCAGAGAGTCGTGTTTCGGCGGAGCTCTTATAGCTGGACTCGCTTCC
This sequence comes from Boletellus ananiceps, assembly GCA_038089975.1. Classification (NCBI taxonomy): domain Eukaryota; kingdom Fungi; phylum Basidiomycota; class Agaricomycetes; order Boletales; family Boletaceae; genus Boletellus; species Boletellus ananiceps. The sequence goes on along the minus strand of JBBPLV010000754.1, from coordinate 11,724 downwards.
TTGGTGTGCAATGAGGGGTTCATGTCGCGAAGATGGCCTTATGACGATTCCACAGGCCGGTCGGGGGGGTCATATCGTCGCGTTCCAGTGTACCATGCCCACATTTGGCCCCGGTGCTTTGGAGCCCCTGGCAGATGAGAGTAGCCTTTACGGTACGGACAAGGAACGCACACTTTTTGTTCCTCGGGCACAGGCATGGCGTGAAATAGCCGAGGAATGCTCTGACGAGGGCATTGGTGTGAGTATGTTTTTGGGGATGAATAGGACTATCGACCTCGGCTCGATTGGTACGGCATTGTCAATGTTTTATTCAAGGAATGTGACGCTGGCTTGCACAGGCATCGTTCCTTCTACTACTGGTGGGGAATTATTCTTCCATCCTCGGTATAACCCTGCTCGTGACCAAATTGTACTGGCCTCTCAGCTCCGGAGGTTGGTGACGCGAACCACTGCATTTAGCTGTCTGATGCGCATACGTTGTTCCCAAGGTAACGTTGTATCGTGTCCCCGTCATGATTCTCACATTGACTTCGTTTTTGCAAGGTCTACGGATATCGAAATACTATGGAAATTTTCAAGAACGCCCCCCCACCGATCTGGCTCTTGGTGTTCTTGACTCCGACAAGGCTATTTCCGCCCTGGTCGAACACTCCCGGTCGTTGGATGAACGCCAATACGCGTATTTGCAATGCGCAGTCTTGTACACGTCCGTTGATGGTCAGCGCCGGGTGCGAACGTGCAATCTCGCTCTGCAGGTGGTATCGCTAGCTGGCAACGTATTCCGACATGCGGACATGGACACTGTTGTGTGCCATCTGGCTCGAGAATGTGAGCCGTCTGTGGTTTTGGCCGTAGTTTGTCGGCTGACTTTCTTGGGTAGCAATGGCGGGCCTGTCTGTGCGGCGAATGGCTCAAATCAGAGAAGATTTGACAGAAAAATGTTCGTCGATTCTACTGGGCTACAGGCGCAACTGTGCGGCGGCTACGGCGCACTCGCAGGTGAGCGAATCGAGCCCCAACTTTTGGTGCGCCCCTGAGACGTTTCGCAGCTGATAATACCAGAAGCCTTCCGAACACTTCCGCTCTACACGCTAGCAATAACGAAGACGAAGCCCTTGAAAGGCTCGTCTGCCGAGTCTGTTGATGATGGTGCACGGCTCATGCATTGTGTGCAGGACGCAATGTTTCCGCGGACGTTCGAAATTATTACGCTCGGAAGATTCTTTCGATGGGCGTGCGCGGCACGATGCAGCACCTCTATCCTCGCCTTGTCGCACTCCATGAGTTGGACGAGAACGCGGCGGTCTTTGACCCCACGACGGGTCGGGTTAGTTTGCCGCCGCTGATGCGAGACAGCCACAAGTTCATGGAGGGCCACGGTGTCTATCTCATAGGTATTTGCGGGAGAGCCATCTGGGATTGGTGCTGACGATCGGTTGATAGACAATGAGGAGTACATGATCTTCTGGGTGGGTGGCAGCGTTTTCCCTCGGGTACTGATGGACTTGTTCGGTGTGGATGATATCGTGGCCTTGGATCCGGAGATGGTCAGTGTTGCGATGACGGATGCCCACGTCTGATTGTCCTAAACGTCAACTATGCAGAGTGAACTTGGTGTTCTGGACACCCGATTGTCGAGACAGGTCCAGCATATCCTCGGACACCGCTATGGCCAACGCGGGCGCGTTCCAAAGATGCTCGTCGTCCGCCAGGACATGGACGGGATGGAGATAGAGTTTAGCGATATGCTGGTGGAGGACCAGAATAACGGCGCGATGTCCTATCTCGACTGTGAGTCGTCATTGCGCGGTAGAGCGGCCCATCATGCTGAAGTCGGCCCGACACCCGTTTTCGCTCTTCGCAGACCTCTGCCTCGTGCACAAACAGATTACCGTCGCGGTGCGTCAATGAATGCTTTCCATCAGAAACGTCTGACGGGAGGGCTCAGCTCTCGAACGGTGGCTCGCTCCCTGGGAGCACGGGTCTTCGGGGATCGCCTTGGTAGATCGGGCACGATTGTATTCCTTTTTTTTTCTCGACGGAACATGAGACAACGTGGTCGGTGGTGACTCACCGCTGAGCGTCTTCTAAAGGCCGTCACGGGCTTGTCTACATGGGAGGATGGACATCCAGATTCGGACCAACGGCCGACTGGCCAGTTGCCCGCTGAGACAGCTGGGAACATGAATTCATTTCTGTAGAGGTCTTCCAGACTGCGTTTGAGCGGGTGAAGCCACCGGCGTCGTCCGTTGCTGGGGTCGAGAAAAAATGCGATCGAGGATGGATTCGGCAAGGATTTGATCGGCTGGCAGAGACTAACCCTGGAAGGCGTCATGAGTCCAAGAATAGCGTCGTCAACGGCAGAACCAATTCTCGCGCTCGGGTCACGTGTGCATACGGCGATCGTTATCGCTGGCTTGGAGGGGAGATACGCACGAGATCCGTGTTCCATGGGAAACGACAAAAAAAGAGCGGACACCCACGGCCGCGGGGGTTGCCATGTCCGGGCTTACTGCGGCCAAGCGACGTCCGTCCTGCTCCGCTCGGGGGCGAGGAGGGTCGCGTGACACGCCGAGTCGCGTGCATGTCCGCGGCGGGAGGGGCGAACCCGAACAGGCAGTCGCATAACCTCGATCTCGCGCGTGGTGTCCGCGGTCGCCTTCGCGCCATGTCCCACGGCGGATCCCAGCGTCGGGGCGCGTTTATATGCCCGCTGATCTGCCCCCTGCGTGTATGCGCCCTCTTATACGCCCACCCGTCTCGCTCTCGCCATGGGCTCCCCCACCCACACCCTCTCCCAGTGCGCGACGGTCAACAACAGCGTCGAGGCTCTCCAGCACAAGCCTCCCCCTCCCCCCCAAAACACCCAGCCCGCCGTCGTCGTCTCCCGCCTCCACTTCTTCGCGATCATGGCCAGCCTCTGGATCGGCAACTTCACCGCCTACCTCAACGAGACCACCTCGACCACCGCCATGCACGTCATCAGCGCCGAATTTAACGCACTCCCCAACCAGAACTGGCTCGCGACCGCCTACCTCCTGGGCTTCACCGTCACCCAGACCCTCCTCGGCAAGTTCAGCGACATCTTTGGCCGTGCCCAGGTCCTCCTCTGGACAATGCTCCTCTTTGCCGTCGGCACGCTCTGGTGCGGCCTCGCTAACGTGCGTGTTCCGCCCTCCCCTGTGCCCGCGTCTGACACCCCCCAGTCCATGGATTCCCTCATCGGAGCTCGTCTCCTCCAGGGCATTGGCGCCGCCGGAAGACAGTCCGTCGGAGTCATCATCGTCCTCGATCTCACCACTCCCGACACGCGCGGACTCTGGCTCGGCTTCTTCAACCTCGCCTCCGCCCTCGGTCTCGCGATAGGACCCGTCCTCGGCGCGCTCATCTCCGTCGACACCAACTGGCGGTGGCTGTTTTGGATCACCCTCATCCTCATCGGCGTCACCCTCCTCGTCGGCTCGCTCAGCCTCCACTATCCCGTCCCACACAGGCAGCAACGCGTCGGCCTCCTCGCACAGCTCCGGGAGGTAGACTACGTCGGTTGCTTCCTCGCCGTCGCCATATCCAGCACCATCTGCATCGCCATAGAGATGGGCAACAAGATGTTTCCCTGGAACGTGAGTGTCTAGCATGCGCCCCTGTCGCACCCGTCAATCTCTTTTCCCTCCAGTCCGCACCCATCATCGCCCTCTTCGCCGTCGGCGGGTGCCTCATTCCCGTCTTCGTCTACTACGAGCTCAACATGGCCGAACAACCCATCGTCGACATCAACCTCTTCAGGATACACAACATTCCCATCGCATGTCTCATCAACTTTCTCACCGGCGCGGGCTATTTCGGTTCCGTCTTTTTCCTCCCCCGCTACTTTATCGACGTCAACGGCTCCAGCCTGGTCATCGCTGGCGTCCAAATGCTGGGTCTCATCCTCACCCTCGGCGCGTCGTCCGTCCTTGGCGCCAACCTCGTCTCCCTCACCGGTCGCGTGCGCCTCGTCGGCGTCGCCGGCGGTCTCTTGTACGCGTTGGGCAGCGGCTTGATGCTCGATGTCGACCGCTTCACCCCCGTCGCACGCACCATCGGGTACTCGGTCTTCACTGGCCTGGCATCCGGACTCTTGTACCAACCCTCCCTCCTGGTCGGGCCCATGTCCGTCAAGCCGTCTCAGATTGCCGGTATCAGTGGCTTCCTCTCGTTTCTTCGCACGCTCGGCGGAACGTTTGCGACCGCACTTCTCACCGCCGTGTACGAGACCAGCTTCACACAATCCCTTCAGGGACAGCTCCCCGCGTCGCTCGTCAACCAGGGCCTCGGCCTCGCGGACAACCACGCCATGTATCCCCAGTACGAAAACCAGATCCTCGACGCGCTCGTCAAGGCCTATCACCTCGGTACGATTCCTGCCATCTGTTTCGGTGTCGTGTACGCCATCGCAGTGGTCATGCTTCGAAACGTGGACTTTACGCCTGCCTGGAAACGAAGGCGTATAGCAGCAAGATTGGCCTCTGAAAAGGTCTGATTTATTCGACGCTTTGATAGCATCGCATTTCCTACTTCTTTCCTGTTTACTTTATTTGTGGAAGCTCACGATGCACGCCTTTTCTTGTTGTCGACACGCTGCTGTCTCCGCACACCCACGATGGACTAATACACCGCAATTTCCCTCATCCTTCTTTTCCTTCCTTTTCCCGCGTGTGGAACGACCCCCGTTGGACAGCCCATGACCAACCATGTACTAGACTAATTTATCAGTTCTGTTGTATAATTGACCCGCAGTGCGCTTCTTTGACCGCTTGGAACGTAAGAATCATGTGTCACCACACCTTTTTCGCCGACTACAGTCGCACCTCCTCCCGGGAGCTTTGAGTGACGTACCGCGTGCCGCTCTCTCGCTTGCACAGACGCGCTCTCGACTCGACACGCGTGGTCGCAGGGTTTCGCAGATTGGGAGGCCTACTGCGCCGTCAGCTCCAAGGCCGTGTCAGTGGGGGGAGACGATCACGTCCCGACGCGCGATCCGTCGACAACAGACACCAGCGCTGCCCTCGGTTGGCGTGCCACGGACGATCGGGGGACTCGCCACCGCAAGGCAGCAACGATGCGGCTGAGCGGGGGCCCAGAGCCAGAGGTCTGCGGCCAGGGGGCTTGAAGCGGGCTGGAGCCACGGTGGAGTCCCAGGTGGCAGAAGCGTCGTCGTCGTCCGTGCTCAGTGGATGGCATGGCAGGTGCTGGTGCTGCGCGGCTCGCTGGCATCACCACCCTCACCATCGTCATCAACGCCATCACCCGGTGGCAGCCTGCCAGTCGAGTCCGCGGATCGGCGACGGCACCGTCGGAAAGTGCATGGCGCCTCTCCGTTCCATCATGCACACCGCGCGGGTGGCGTCGCAGTCGAGCTTGATACCGTCTGCCGGGACCCGCCCCGACGGGATGCACGGCCCCTTGATGGCCCGGGAATCCCGCAGAGAGAGGACACGCTCAAAGACACGGAGAACACACAATTCGGGCAGAGGGTACACATCATAATCATGTGACAGGCCGCATCCCACACCCACACCCTGGATTCGCAACCGTCTCTCGTCAAAAGGGCAGCATGCACTACGTCTCTCCGGAAAACTCCTCAATGACCGATCGTGGCTTAGAGTACAGCCCAAGTGGCGTGTACTGAATATCATGGAAGCTGCACCACTCGGTCAGCATTTGATCGGAGTCGTATGGAAATGGGCGACCGACCCGAATGCACTTGGCCCCCCAAGCGCAAATCCCCTTGGGGTATTCGTCCACTGAGGCGCGGCCGTTATCCCGAGGACCAACACCCTCAGTCCATATTTGTATTGTGGCGTGCCCAGCGCAGAGCCGCTCTGGGCGTCCAGCACTGCAATGAGATCTGGCACGGCAGCCAACATCTGTGAACCAGCACTGATCAGCGCGTTTCGTGGTGAGATTCCAGTCAACTCAGCACCGTAATTTGACCATCTGGGGAAGCATGCTCCGCGTACAGGTTCTCGTTCTTGAACGGTATGGTCAGCGTTCCGAGGAACTGGTCCTTGGCTCTGTCTGGACCACCCTCCACTGCCTCGTCCACGGACAGAGCCGCGATAACGACCTCGCCAATCGTATGTCCCTTGTACAACCTGAGACACCATGAACCCGGTGCCAACCTTTTTTGGGGTACATACCTTCTACGAAGATCAACAATCTTGCCGTTGAACAACACCTTTGCTGTCTTGGTCCCCCCGACTGCATCGACGACGACTTGACCGATCTGGTCAATGTTGGACTGCTTTCGCGCGAGCGCAATGGCTCTCCCGATACGCCAGCTCAACGATACCGTATTGGCGATCATGGAAACCTTGAGGTCCTTGGCCCGTTGCGGCCGACTGGCTACCCCCACGAATGTCCTAATCACATTCGAGTCTGGATAACGGCAGCCAGCGTCGTACGACCACTCACCCCATTTCAATAGAGGCCGCGCGCATGGACGCATCCACGTCCGAGTCCCTCTTTGCCTTGGTCATGATCTTTGTGACGTGATCGGCCTATCAGCTGTCAAGGAGTGTGTGGAGGGACCGACCATGGCATTCCCGTCCCCGCTCGCCATGGCGCTGGGAAGAAGGCTCACCGCGCGGCCCGTCTCGTCATGGACGTTGACGGTCGTCTGCTGCCACTGCAAAATCCACGATTGAGTTTTCGTCTGCGCGCTACACGATCGCCTACCGTGGGATATGCGCGACCCTGGAGAATGGACCGGTCACCGATGCTTGCGGAAAAAACCGTTTCTCACATACCATGAAATCTCCATCGACGATCGGGATGTCATAATTCTTTGTGGCGGCCGTGATCATCTGGACGGGACATCAGTACGAGAAATCAGCACTGAAGAGACGTGAATCACGTTGATCATTCCGTTCCCCCCTCCAATTTCCAGCGCACATAGAGCGGCGGGCTTTGTTATCTTTTTGAACGCCCGGATGAGACCTCGACGCTACCAGTCTGGTGCGCCGTCACTCACTCCAATAAACTCCCAGAGCTCGGCACTCGCATCGTTGTACCTGTGCAAGGTTCGATGACGGCTTCTTAGCGGTAAAGGTACGCGCACTCGTTTCCAAGTAATCTCTCCAATGACACCTCCGGGCTGCCCAGCGCTCCACCGAAGCCAACAAGCGCATCCGGGGGCAGAGAATCCAGATCGATGACGCGGATGACCTCGCCCGCTCGCACCAGCTCTCTCAACTCCAGGAAGATGTGCAACGGCGAGCCGCCTCCGCCGCAACCTAGGACGTAGCACCCGTCCGCTATCCATTCGAGGTCTATTCCAGACACAAACCATTGGCCGTCTTGCACTCTGGGTTTGTAGGCAAGGATATCATCTGCCGAATCCAACGGCGAGGCCTCTCCGGATGCCGCGTCTTGTGTCGTGGGGAGGGGTGCCGTGGTACCCTCGCCACGCGTATCGGAGAGAGTATCCGCGTCGTCTATTTCGTCTGGGATCGCTTTCCCACTCCAGTCACCAGCAGCCTTGACGTAGAAACGGCATCTTCCAGCGGTATACGCGATGGGTATTACCTCACTCTCCACGATGGAAACACGATTCGGTGCGGCACCCGAAGCCACTGCGCGGGCGATTGCTTTGGCTTCGATGGTCTTCCTGACTTCGGACACGGGCGTGGACGAAACGTCCTCGAACGAGTCAATCGTGGCAGATATCTGTTCGTCGATGAGCCGTGGTTCGAGCGCTGCTAGTAGATAGGACATCCATACCTGGGCGATAGCGGCGCCAACCGCGTTCGCGACATCGTAATGCGGAAATCTGTGCACCCGGCTCACGCCAACCAGTTCGTCTGGTGCCAAAATCGATCCTCCGCCGACGAGGTAGACGGGGATGTCCGTCGCTGACGTCTTCATCGCATCGAGCGTGTCCTGCAACAAGGTTCTGATTGCCTTTTGCGCGTTATTGACGATGGACTGGTCGAGCGCTGCGACACGGGAAGCATCCCCAATGGACACCCTTCCAGCAGCGACGGCAACGTCTGTCGCAGTAAGGGTTTCGCCTTTGAAAACGCGGGCTTCGGATGTGATTCGGTGCCCGACCGAGTCAGGACCGACGGTTACCCGTTTCGAATGCGAATCCTGGCGGACGAGGGAGCCACCTCCGAGACCAATGCTGGGGACGGACATGGACGATGAACAAGACTTTTTTTGGGAGGGAAGAGAAACGTGTCGGGTTACCTGGTGACATGCGGCATAGAGAAGTTCAGCAAGACCCCGCAAAGCTCATGAAGAGCTGCAGCTTGCCGAGGGAAGCCGCTAGGTCTTCAAATCAGGGAAGTCAGAAGCGAGGATGCACGACCCGGTTGGGGTAGACACGCACAGAAGCATGCCGATATCGGTCTGCGGGTGCCATCTGTTAGAGCGAGCGAGCGAGAGGGGAACGGAACAAGGACGAACCGTTGTGCCTCCTATATCGATCACCAATGCGGATTCCCTGGCGATGTCAGACTGAAGGGAGGCCAGAAACGCAGCGCCTCTCATCGAATTGGTAGGGCCAGAAGAACTATTCGATCATGGTGGCCGCAAGTTCTTCGATCACTGAGACTCTGTGGTCATATTAAGGACTCACAAGGTACGAATGGGCAGCTTGGCGGCCTCTGCGCAGTTGAGTAAGGTGCCATCGTTACTCGTGATGAACACAGGGCATCTTAGGTGCAATGCATGCGCTGCTTTCTGGAAGCCTGCGACGGTCTTCTTTGCATACCTGAGAAGCGAGGCGTTGAGAATGGTAGCGTTCTCGCGTTCTAGGAGGCCAATGTGGGCCACGTCCTTGGAACACACGATGTTGAGGTGTGGTAGTTGTGCTCGCACGATCGAAGCGACGTGCTCTTCCTGCTTGAGGGTGAAATCGATGGGGGCAAAGACCGAGATGATCGCGACTGCATGGATATCCTGTTGGGGTGTTTTTACGTTTGGCGCCGACCCATTTCAGGCCGTGTAAACAAGACGTGCCTCTTTACCGATCTCGCGACAGGCAGACGCGATCTCTACGGCGTCGATGCTCGCAATTTCGCTTCCATCGATCTGTAGTCCGCCAGAAACGAGAAAGCAGGGTCCCTTTAATACTGGCCGCGAGAGTGTGTGGACATGACCATGGAGGAGCGACATAATGAACGTACTGTTGCTCAGGTCTGGTGGAAACCCGACAAAAGGGGGAGTCCCACGGGTGAAGGAACCACAGAGACGGATGACGGCGACACGATCTAGCCGAGCACGATTACGCTCGACAAGCGCGTTCACAAAGTGCTAGGCAGAGGTGAGTTGCGCGCGAGGGGCGACAGGGTGACATACGGTCGTTCCGATGGAGATTGCCTGAATATCGGTGGCATGCGGGACTTGATCGAGGACGATCTGGATAGCACTCTGGATGCCCAGAGTGACGTCTGGGGTCGTGGGATGCTTTGCGGATGCGAGGACGTGTCCGTCTGATACGTTGAGAAGGACGGCGTCGCTGAAGAAAGATGGGATCGGTGGTGGATGCGCGGATGGCCAAGTACGCACGTATTGGTCCCCCCGACGTCGACGCCGATGCGGAGGAGGGGCGCCATCATATCTGCTGCTGCAGCGACGACATGGCGCTCATACCGTCTAGAGCTCACGTGACTGTATCGCACGATGGTGTGAACAATGTTCCTAAAATGGATTAGCTAATTTATTGTTGACTGGCGTTGGAAATCTTAAGTAAAGTCGACCACGCTGTGACTCGCGGCGTTTGCAAAATTCCAACGAGCGGCCATCTTGAACGATGGCCAGCGCGTCCGACGGTCTCGCTGCCACTCTTTCTTCTTTGCCCGACCTTTCTTTAATTCCCTTTGCCTCTGCCTCCGAGCGCAAGTTCCACCTTCAGCTCCTCCTCGACCACAAGGAAAAGCAGCTCCAACAAGCCGGTGCGCTCGGCCAGCGCGTTCTCGCGCAGCAGATCGAACTCGAAGAGAAGATTCGTCATCTCCAGGACTTTGATGTAGAGCGTGGTGACGACGAAGATCTCGACACCGACGCCAGAGAGCGCTACCGAGAACTCGCAGACACCGTCAAAGGCTGGGACCTTGAAAACGCCCAGCTATCGAACGCGTTCGGTTCAAAAGTAGGTATCTTGTTTCTCTCGGTAATCTCCATATCATCTCTCGCTCGTGTCTTCACTTGCTTCCGACCCTCGTGGTGCCCGCACGCAATGGCCACTCGTCGCCCATGCATCTCTGATGCCTGCTAGAGTGGCATTCATTTCTCTCAACAACACGCAACGTTGCAGGCACTGCCTATCTACCACCTGTTCATAAGAGGGGTGGCGCGTCCACCGCGTGGCACACGTTCATTACACTCTTGTCCTCGCTTCATTTTCACTCGACCCATTTGACTTGTTGCTCAATCTGCTCTCTAGCATTTTGCAGAGGAGGTCCTCTCTCCGCCAGCTCCAGTCAGGGATCTCCCCCGCGATGAACCCGAACGCTCCAAACCTTCTTCTTCCTCTGCCGCCCAGTCTCGTCGAGCCAAAAATGCGGCCCACAGAGCAGATGACGTTGGTGCGCCGTTTCCCATCGGATCAGATCCGTCTCCTGTCTCAATTCCCATCTTCATTTCCCTTGTCTAGAATTTGCATTTGAAATCGGTAGTGGGTTGCTCACCGAGGTCCGGCGTCTTCAGAGCCTTCTCGGAGAGCGGGACAAGGCAATACAAGACATGAAGGAAGAAAAGGACGATCTGGAGAAGAGTATCGAGTCCCTTCGTATTGCTCTCCGTTCCCAAGAGCAAAGTTCGGGTGTGTGTTCTACCGTCCTGACCTTGCTTCTAATTGATGCCCAACCTATCAGACAAATTCAAGGAGGAGAATTGGAACCTCGAAGTCACCCTGCAGGAGCTCCGCTCGCAGTTCTCTGACTCCCAAAGCACCGCGCAGAGGTTGGAGTCCGAGCACAAACGGCTCACAAAGCTGCTCAATACAGCGCGTGAGTCTGCAGACCAACACAAGAATGAAGCGGAGCGCACCAAGATTGCATTCGACGAGTTCAAAGCCAAGCATGATACCGAGTTTGCACAAGCACGGAAGCATGCTGCTGGTCTTCAGCGCGACAAGTCCGATCTGCAGTCTGCGCTCGATACTTTCAAAGCGGAGGTAGCAAAGGCAAATCGGAGACTGGGTCCCAAATTTGGCTCTCCCTTTACTCCAGGGACAGGGGACCCCAAAGACTTCTTGACGCCTGCAACTGCTGATGACGACGACGTGTTTACCGCAGGGGGCGCGTCTACAAACAGGAAGCGACAGGATACCTCGGTGGTATTCCAGCCAGAGTCTTTCGAGGACCTTGCTGATGTTTCTCCCGACCCATCCCCTTCGCGCCCGTTCCACGCATCTAATCATCCCAACAAGGAAATCGAAGCGCTCCAGCAGAGACTCTTCCACGCCGAGAGACAGATCAAGACACTCAAAGGCTCGCTTCATCGTGAAAAGGAGATGCGCATGGACTACAAGCGCAAACTAGATGCTTCGCCCGGGTACATTCACGACGAGAACGGGTTGCCAGAGGGTGAACCATTCGAAGACACCGATGTACCCGAACATGCTGCGAACACTAGACCAAGACATAAACTCACTCCTTTCCGCCATGGTAGAGGTCGTGGTCGAAGAGGTCGCGGCGGCATTTCACTTGCTGAGCGATTCGAGAAAGCTGGTCGCAG
>JBBPLV010000753.1:0-14546 GCA_038089975.1 Boletellus ananiceps | reverse complement strand
AGAGACAGTCCTATGAGCTTTGTCTTCATCGTCCAGTTAGGGGGAAGTCATTGGGTCGTGAAGCCTTATATTCCTTTAGTAGAGCATGGGAGTTTCCTAGATTGCGTTCTGGTTCACAAGTGTTCTCAGCAGAGGAGTATCCTTTCCAGGCAACTAGATACTGCCTCTGTGCTATGGAGCCCCTGTGGCCTAAGATCTGCGCCACTTCATATTGTTCCTCCCCATCAATTTGATCTGGAGGTGGATTCAAGAAGTTGGGCCATGCTCTGCAGTTTCACGATATGGGGTTAGGAGTGACGCATGAAAGACGGGGTGTATCCTCCAGGTTGGGGGTAGGCATAGTTGATAGGCAACCGGGGAGATGACCTTCTCTATCTTGAACGGTCCTTCACGTCAGGGGGCAAGTTTTTGGGACCGATAATGGAGTTTTAGATTTCTGTTGTCGAGCCAGACTCGATCCTCTATTTTCTACAGTTTGTAAGGTGTGCGAACACATTCCTGCATGCTCTGTTGTGCCACATGATGGGCCTGCTGTGCCTCTTCCCTAGCTTTGGACAAAAGGGTGAGTCTCTGCTCAAGAGCGGGGATGAAGGTTTTCCTGGTGGCAGGATATGATTGGAGTTCATACCCTAGCATGAAAGAGAAAGGGGATTGCTTGGTCATGGAGTGAGCTGTGGAGTTGTGTGTGAATTTGGCCATAGGAAGTAGGTCAGTCCAGAGAGAGACGTTTCCTTGGCAAAAGATACGGAGATAGGTTTCCAGTTCCTGGTTAACCTGTTCTGTTTCTCCATCAGTCTGTGAATGATATGCAGTGGAGAGTGCAAGGTCATATTTGAGTAGGCAGGAGAGTTCTCTGGCGAATGCTGAGGCAAATTGGGTTCTCTATCTGAGATACATTGTTCGTGTAGGCCGAATCTAGGGAAAACATGTTGAAAAAAGAGGCTTGCTATTCCTTTGGCATCGATGTTCTTGGAACAGGGGCAGAAAATTACCCCCTTTGTAAGGCTGTGGTCGACCACAACCATCACCGAGTCAAACCCACAAGACAGGGGCAGGCTGGTAATGAGATCGACAGAGATGGACTGAAAAGGCTGAGAAGCAGTGCTTGGAATTGGCCAAGCCAGTGGTACAGTTGGATGTGTCAGCACCTTATTGGCCTGACAGGTGGCGCAGCCAAGGAGGAATTTTTGCACGAAAGTGGAAAGGCCCGGCCACCAATAGTCATGTTGTCACAGGTGTAGCATCTGGAAAAATCCGGGGTGTCTGGCGGCAAGCGCATCATGAATCGCACAAACCAAGTCATGACAAGCATTTTCAGGAATATACAGATGCCCTTTAAAGTAGAGCCTGCTATCAGCAAAGTGCCAGTCAGAGTGCGAGGCCCGAGGCAAGAGGGAAAAACCCTGATGCAAGGCATTAAGTGCATCAGTAACAAAGGGATCTGAGGCAGTGGAACAAGAGATCTTGTCAACAAGGGTGACATCCAGGAGGCAGACAAAATGTTCAGTGGGGAGGAGGGTGACATCCTGGTTGTCATCGAGGGTGGAAACATCCAGCAGGCAAGAGAGCGCATTGGCGAGACCCATCTGGGTACCGGGGACATGGGAGAATCACAGATTGAAATCCTGGAGGAACAGCATCCAGCAGGCCTGGTGCCATGACAACTTGTGAGGTTGTTTGAAGTAGGCCAGATTCTTGTGGTCAGTTAGGATGGTGACGGGGTGTGCGGTCCCGGTCAGGTATTGCTTCCACTCCTCGAGTGCGTGGATGACAGCGAGCAACTCACAGTCATAGATATTGTAGTTGCACTCCTCCGGTGAAAGGGTTTTCGAGAGATAGGCACAAGGGTGCAAGTTGCCATTACCATCTTTTTGCATAAGGATAGCACCAGATGTGACAAGAGAGGCATCTGTCATGACCCAAAACAGGAACTCCATGTGGAGAAGGCGAAGAATGGGGCATGCGAGGAATGCCTACTGGAGCAAGTGGAAGGCAGTTTCACAATCAGGGGTCCAATCCCAAGTAGCACCCTTCTTGGTAAGGTCGTGCAGTGGGTGGGCAATGGAAGAGAAGTTAGGGATAAACTTCCAGTAGAAGTTGCAAAACCCTATGAACAACAGGACGGCCTTGACGGAGCACGGAGGGTGCCAGTCCTGAATGGCGGTCAACTTGGCAGGATCCAAAGTAATGGCCCCTGGACGGATGATCATCCCCAAGTATTCCACTTCTGAGATGTTGAAAAAGCACTTGGACAGCTTGAGGAACAAGTGATGATCCTGCATCCATTATAACACCCAGAGTGTCCGACAATGGTGTAGTTGTGTGTCCCCGTCAGTATGAATGATAAGGTCGTCCATGTAAATCAAAAGCCATCCTTCTGAGATCATATCACGAAAGATGTTGTCCATGAGGGCTTGGAAGGTTGGAGGGGAATTGCACAGTCTGAAAAACATAACAGTCAGTTCATACAATCTGAACAGAGTGATGAATGTGGCTTTCCAAGTGTCCGAAGCTTTGATGCGAACATTGTTGTAGCCCCAGCAGACATCCATCTTTGTGAACAGGGAAGAGTCTTTGAGTTGATCGATGAGGTCGGAGATGAGCAGGAGGGGATAGGCATTTTTGACCATGTGTTGGTTGAGGTAGCAGTAATCCTGGCAAGGTCGCAACCCACCATCTTTCTTCTGGACAAAGAAGAAAGGGAATGCCTGAGGAGATTTTGAAGGCTTGATCTTCTCTGATTTCAAATGTTCGTCAACAAAGGCTTTACAGGTGGCTAGCTCGGTGGGGTTTAGAGGGTAGGCTTTGGCCACCTTTGGTATGAAGTCCAGGGTGAGATCTATAGCATGGTCATAAGGGCAAGAGGGGGGGAGCTCACCATCCTTCAGTTCTTCAAAGACACTTTGGAATTCCTCATATTCTGTCAGAAGGATGGTATCAGATTTTACTGTTTGTTGGGCCAGCTCGGTAGAGATGGTGAGTTTGGCCAACGTCTCCAATTTGGAGAGTAGCCCGAGATACCGGAGGAGGTATCACTGTTCTGTTGGATCAGTTTTAGATGGACCCGATGGAGAGTCCAAGACTTTGATCTGGCCAGTTGCCCAGTTGATGGTTGGATTGATTTCCCTGAGCCAATTCATCCCCAGAATGACCTTCTCGGTCCCACAATTGATGACTAAAAATTGTTGTTGTTCTGTCCAGGATCTGTAAGCAACCTTCAGGACCACATATTGTTGGATGATCCCATTTTTGTTTTCAGAGCCATCCACATTGTGGGCACAGATTGGTTGGGGGAGTCGTTGTGTTTTCCACCCTTTGAGGCAAACAAGGTATTTATTGATGAAGCATCCAGTTGCCCTGCTGTCCACCAGTGCAGAGATTTCAACGCTTTGAGTTGCATCTGATTCATATAGGCGAATGGGGATTTTGATTGCTCTAGAATGAGGGCCTAATACAAATACAGGTGCGATGGAAAGGGGAGGTAAAGATGTTGTTACTTTCCTCCCTGTTAAAAATCCTGGGACATGTTAAGTACTCGTACATCCTGATCTTCAGTGGTACAGGTGTGGAGGATCCAGAGTAGTTCCTCTCATGGCAAATCTGAATTCTGGATGAATTCTCTGAGAGCATCCTCCCTAGTTTCTACTATCTTTATGGTATGGGGCTTACTAGGGAATCGTCGGGTGTGAGGCTCTCCACAAGGATGGTTGGTGGTGCAGCATCCTATGCAATGGCAGATGAAGCACTTGTTGTTTTTCATGTGCTCTGCCCTTTCTACAGGAGTAAGATGAATGGTGTCAACATCCATGGCATTTGGGTCCCTATGGTTATGGGAACCCCCAGAGGTGGGGAGAGGTATATAGTTCTTCCGTTCCCTGATCTTTCTGAGGCAATGAATGTTTTCATCGAACACATGGGCCTTCTTGATCCAATCCCTCCATTTCATTGGCTGGGGGTTCAAGGTGGCTATCATATTGGCCAATCGTTCATCGACTCCTCTTCAAAGAATATTGATCAGAATCTTGTCATGTCCTGTTTCTAGTTTACTCCTCATTACCTTCAACTCGAAGGTGGTGACATATGTGTCAAAATTGCCCCTCTGGAGTCTCCCAGGTAGCGCCTTTTCACTCTCATCCTTGACATCGTTCTGCTTTAGTTCATACAACTCATTCTGGGCTCTTTCCTGCTGTCCAGTGGGGATGAAGGAATCCTGAAATGCTTCTCGGAATTGGGAGAATGTGCTATCAGCGACTTTTGGATGCCAGGTCTCAGCAAACGCTGCAGCTCGTCCTTTGTTCATTTTGTTGAGACAGGTTAAAATGAGGAGTGCATCATTGTTGTAGACATCCTGATTGATGGTGAAGAAGGCTGTCATTGCCAACATCCATCTAGTCACATTGGCAGCGTTTCCATCGAAATCACTGGGTAGGGCTGCCCAGAGTTCTCCTTTCCTATCATGTTGGGCTGAGTCCGCCATTGGTACGTCCTTGTGTTCTTCTGTGGTATCTGTGATGAGTACTACCAGAGAAAGGGTTGGGGCCAGAGTAGTTGGTGGGGCTAATGAGGATTGCTCAAGGACTGTCTCCAGAGTAACTGATCGCCTTCTTCTTCATTCCCGGAATAGGAGACTGGGAGGTGGTGGTCTGGGTACATTTGAAGGTCCAGCAACTTGTCGGGTAGGAACAGGGGAGTTGGTTTGGTAGGGATTTTCAAATGGTCTGGACTCCATGGGGGTGACACTAGGAGTGGGCTTGTCTTCAAAAAATACCTCTTCTTGTTCTACTCCTTCCTCGGATTCCGGGGAAGATTCTTGGTCTTCTGGGGGTTGGTATGACGTGGTGTCAAAGTGTTCCCCCTTCTGCTAGATAGCAGGGGCAGTAGGAAGAGCTAGTTCTTTTGTTATGCGGACTGCGTACAATCTCCTAAGTTCAATCGAAAGTCCTATGTTCCGCTAGGTAATACTCGGACAGCATCCACTCGATAGTAGGATGAAGTCTAATAGAGATTGGAAGCTCACTATCCTCACAAGGGACTTGCAGATGGCCAGAGACTGCACATAGAATTGCGCAGAACTAGCTAGGGAACAAGTATTGTACATGGCACAGTTTAAATACCTAGGTAGAGCTGTACTTCGCTAGTTGTAGTAATTCCTGGTATAGTAACAAAGAGATGCCTAGTATGGAAATGGAGGATATGCAGCATCAATAATGAGATGACACTGTGGGAGGGCTATGTGTCCGAGAGTAGAAAGTGGGGCATACCAAATGTAGTAACTCAAGAGTCCCTATCCAGTAGCGGATACAAAGGGAATACTGGGTAGGTCGTGTCGTCTAGGTAAGAGGGGAAAGTAGTAGGAGAGAACAAGGAAGAGTGATACTGCAGACCATAGACTCCATCGGAAGTTGTAACATATACTTGCCATTTGCTCCAAGCACTAGCTCCCAGCATCAGAGTTCATTGATCTAAGAATAACCTTGAACAAAGAAGTTGCTGTTGAGCCCAAATATAGCAGCAGTACTCCCCTTGACATCCAAGATGGATTTAGAGTGACTGGTCTGAATGCCACCACAGAACTTCGAATTGAAAATTAGCACAAGTTCATAGAAGGCTTAGGGAAACCTTACAATGTTTCCAAAGTGTTACAAACTTCACCCCTGGGTGATACAGTCTGCAGTATGACTCTTCTCTTTTTGCTCTGTCTATATTTCTCTCTTACCTAGATAACACTACCTATCTGACGTTCCCTTTGTATCCACCATTGGATAGGGACTCTTGATGTCCTATTTATGGTACTCCCTTCTTTCTACTTTTGGACACATAGCCACTCTCACAGCAATGTCTTGTTATCATTGCTGTGTCTTCCACAGTACCACACTAGGTGGCACTCAATCTCTATTCTTGGTATTTCCACTCTAGATGAGTACTGCTCTGCCTAGGTATTTATATATGCCCTGTACATTAGCCATTCCTCAGCTAGTTCTGTGCAATTCTATGTACAGTTTCTGGCCTCTACAAGTCCTAGCAAGGATAGTGAGCTCCTGGATCTTGACTAGTCTTTGTACTACTACTGAGTGTGTGCTATTACATTCTTACCACTAAGAAAGTCAGTGTGACTTAGGTGTGACTTAGGTGTAACCTAACAGGAACTGGACATACACATAACAAAAGAACTAGCTCTCCCCTCTGCTCCTACTATTTAGCAGAAGGGTAAGACAAGTAGAAACCACGTTGTACCAAATGCTGGAAGAGAATCCTCTCCTGAAATAGAGGAAGGAACAGAACACAAAAAGGTCTTCTTTGATGATGAACCCACCCCCAGACATACTCCAGTCAAACAATAATGACCTTTTGAAAACCCCTACCAGACCAACTCTCTTGCTCTGCCCTGAAGGATAGCCTCTGAAGCACCCCAACCACCACCACCCAGCTTTCTGTTTAGGGAATGATGAAGATGAAGATCAGTCACTCCTGAAACTATCCTTGAAGAATCCTCTCTTGTACCTCCCCTGGCACCAGCCCCATCTCTCTCCCCTGTTATATTAATTACCAACCCAGAATCCAACCAAGACACTCTGATGGTGGATCCTGCACACAATAGAAAGAAAGGGGAGCTCAGAGCAGCTCTACCTGGAGATTTTAATGAGACTGCAACCAATGCCACAAGATGGATGCTCACCATGACTGCTTTCTTCACCATAAATGAGGACATCTACAACAACAATGCTGTTCTCATCCTTACCTGTCTGAATAAAATGAACAAAAGATGGGCAGTGGCATTGGTGGAGACCTGGTATCCAAAAGTGGCCAGTAGTACCTTCATCCAATTCTGAGAAGCCTTTACAGAGTCTTTTTCCTTACAGGACAACAAGAAAGATCTTAGAATGAGTTGTATGGTCTCAAACAGAGTGACTTTAAGGACACCAGCAAAAGGAGCTTACCAGGACAGATACAGAGAGGTAACTTTGATATGTGTTATGCTCCCCTGTTTTTCCTGGTATTTTTCTGCCTTTTTCCAACTCAATCCAATCATCCTATGAATTTATATGGATTTCACCCACTTATCTATTCTGCATTTGGGCTTAGCTAGCCTAATAATCCCTCATGCATCATAGACCTGGTCTGGACTCACCTAGACTACTCTGGAGTCATTCTGACTCATATTGACTCAGACCAACACATGGTCATGTATCCTAGAACCTGACTGATACAGAGTCATGCTGCCTCTGCACAGGTTTGCACAGCCTCACACTGCCATGCATAGCCAAACCACCAGCTCATCTCAGCCCAAGATCCAGATTATCTGATTTGGATATGTGACTCAGCATACAGCCACATGATTGCCATAGCTGCATTCACATGATGACCTCATGTCTATCCTCATGGCTCCTGTCCATAGTAACTGCTCTTGTGCAACTCCTTCCTAGTCACCCTATACCCTACACATGTTTGCCTCATGTACATCTGACTTGTTGTGACTCGTCCTGACTCAGGTAGACATAGGATATTGTTAGATTTAGTGTACATGAGTGTAAACATTAGAAAGGTATACAAGGGATGCCCCCAGCTCACAGAGGACCTCAGTCTTGTCCTCTTGAGTTTGCCCACTCAGCTCTCACTCCTCTAAGACTCCTTGCTCCTAAAGCTGCTTACTTAGCAGGGCTGGTAAGTGGTTGTTTCAATATGTATATCACCACCTTCAAGCTCAAGATGATGAGGAGTCAGTTGGAAACTGGACACAATGATATCTTGATTGATATTCTTCAAAGAGAAGTTGATGAACAACTCACCAATATGATGGCAACTTTGAATCCACAGCCCACCAAATGGATCAAGAAGGTGCATGTGTTTGATGAAAACATCCAGTGAATTCAAAAGATAAGAGAGCAAAGGAACTACATTTCACTCCCCTCTACTGGAACCTCTCACAACCATAGAGATCCCAACACTATAGATATTGATGCAGTCAGACTAACACTTGTCAAGAGAGCTGAACACATGAAGAACAGTAAATGCTTTATTTGTCATCAGGTAGGGTGTAGAACTACCAATCATCTGAAGGAAGGACAACAACAATTCCCTCCTCATCCTCATAGAGTCAATGCTATGGTAACCAATGAGGACACTTTGGGAGAGTTTATACAAAACTCAGATCTCTCAAGAGAAGAACTACTCTGAATCCTTCAAACATGCACTTCTGAAGAACAGGATGTCTGAAAGGTCAACACATCCTAGGATTTTTAGATGAGAGGAAAGTACAGCATCTTTGCCTCCCCTTTCTGTTGCACCTGTATTTGTACTAGGCTCCAACCCCAAAGCAATCAAACTCTCCATTTGCCTGTACAAATATGACATGACAAAAATCATTGACCTTACCACTTTAATTAACAGTGAAGCAACCAGATGCTTCATCAATAAATACCTCATCCAACTAAATGGATGGAAAACCAAATGTCTTGGAAGCCCTATCTGAGCAAACAATGTGGATGGATCCAAAAACAAAAATGGGATTATTCAACACTATGTGGTACTCAATATCCTCATTGGAGATTGATTGGAATGATGCCAGTTCATTGTCATTGACTGTGGAAATGAAAAGATCATTCTAGGAATAACCTGGCTAAGAGACATCAATCCAGAAATTGACTAGACAACTGGAGAGGTTAGAATCCCAGACTGCTTACTGCCTAAGACACCAGAAGACTCCACAGAATAATGATATCTCTTTTGATATCTTGGTATTACCTCAAAACCTCCTGATCAAACACTTGCCAAAGTCACCATCTCTACAGAGCTCACCCAACAAACAGAGAGAGAGATGGTTACCTTGTCAAAAGAGTATAAAGTGTATATGGAAGTCTTTGCAAATCCAAAAGAAGGGAAACTCCCACCTACTCGACCCTACAACCACACTATTGATCTAACTCCAGAGTTTACCCTGAAGGTAGCCAAAGCCTACCCTCCAAACCCAAAGGAGATGGAAGCATCCAAAGCCTTTGTGGACAAGCACTTGAGATCAGGAAAGATCAAACTATCAAAATCCCCTCAAGCCTCCTCCTTCTTTTTGTCCAAAAGAAAGATGGAGGACTTCTACCATGTTAGGATTACTGATATCTCAATCAACATACTGTCAAAAATGCCTACCCTCTCCCTCTTATCTCTGACCTCATCAACAAGCTGAAAAATTCCTCCCTTTTTACAAAAATGGATGTATGATAGGAATATAACAATGTTCAAATAAAAGCCACTGATACTTGGAAGGCTGCCTTCATCATCCCATTTGAACTGTACAAACCATTGGTTATGTTTTTTGGACATTGTAATTCCCCTCCCACCTTCCAAGCATTGATGGACAACATCTTCCAAGATATAATCACAGAAGGATGGCTGTTCATCTATATGGACAACCTCGTCATCCATATGGCAGATGATCCTCAGCTACATCATCAACAGACTCTTCACATGTTAAAAAGAACAAAGGAACACCACATATTCCTAAAACTATCCGAATGTTCCTTCAAAGTACAAGAAGTAGAATATCTTGGCATGGTCATCCAACCAGGTGAAATTACTCTCAACCCAGCCAAACTAAAAGCGATCCAGGAATGGACCCCTTCACAATTGGTTAAAGCAGTCCAGTCATTTATCAGCTTCTGTAATTTCTATCAGAAGTTCATCCCAGGATTCTCTTCTATCTCTCAACCTCTTCATGATTTGACCAAGACAGGAGCTTTGTGGAACTGGTCTGATGATTGCCAAACAGCCTTTTCCACCCTGCAAGGGGCTTTCCTTTCCAGACCAGTTCTCCATCTCTCTTGCACCAAATCCCCTTTCTGAGTCATGACTGATGCATCACTTTAGCCTCTGGGGCAATTCTTGTACAAAAGGATGGTAATGGTGAACTCCACCCCTATGCCTACCTGTCAAAAACCTTCTCTCCAGAGGAGTGGAACTACAACATTTATGATCACAAACTACTTGTGGTCATCAGGGCCCTCAAGGAGTGGAAGCAGTATTTAACAAGAACCTCCTATCTGGTCATCATTCTTACAGATCACAAGAACCTTGCCTACTTCAAGCAGCCTCACAAGCTATCCCAATTGCAGGCTCACTGAATGTTGTTCCTACAAGACTTCAACCTTCAATTTGTCCAGGGTCCCAGATGGAACTAGCCAATGCTCTCTCTCATCTACCTGACATTGACACCAGTGATGACAATTGAGATGTCATATTGCTCCCTCAAGACCACTTCATTCACCTCATTGACACCACCCTTGCTTCCAAGATCTCTTACTCAATGATGTCTGACCTGTTTGTCATAGATGCTTTGAATGCCCTAAAACAGGGCATTCCATCCTGCCCAGGGCTGCTCACTCAGATTGGCATTTTGCCACCAGCACCCTTTATTTCAAAGGATGACTGTATGTGCCTGAATCCACCAGGTGGGATCTCATCCATTCTATGTACACCTCTCCTACTGGGAAACACACCAGCTTTTTCTGTCTATTACACCTGTTGTAATATGACTATTGGTGGCCAGGTCTTTCTGCTTTCATACAAGAATATGTTGCAGGCTACACTGACTGTCAGGTGAATAAGGTGCTTACTCATCCCACTGTGCCCCTAGCTTGGCCCCTTTTGAGCACCACCACTCATCCTTTTCAGTTCCTCTCTGTCGATCTCATTATGGATCTACCCCTGTCAAGCACTTTTGACTCAGTGCTGGTCATGGTCAACCAAGGCCTTATGAAGGGAGCAAATTTCCTATCCTGCTCTAAGACTATCGATGCAAAGAGGGTGGTAACCCTCTTTTTTTGACATGTCTTTCCCTGCTTTGGTCTCCATGACCAATATATCTCTGATCAAGACTCACAATTTGTATCTGCCTTTGCCAGAGAACTATCCTACTTATTGGAATACAACCTAGCCTTATCCACCACCTACCACCCACAAACTGATGGGGAAACCAAGAACTCAAGACTTATCTTCAGATCTTCTGCCAAGGAAATGTAGCTATCTGGGCTGATCTCCACTCCATGGCCAAATTCACACACAACTCCACAGTACACTATATGACCAAGCAAACCCCCTTTTCTCTCATAATGGGATACAAACCCTGAGCCTATCCTGCCCTAGGAAAAACATTCCTCCCAGCACTAGAACAGAGACTTACCCTTTTGTCCAAAGTCAGGGATGAAGCATAGCAGACACATCAGGTGGCTCAACAAATGATGAAGGAATGGGTTCACACTTCTTTCAAACCTTGGAAGATAGGAGATAAGGTTTGGCTCAACAACAAACATCTCAAGCTTCACTACTCCTCAAGAAAACTAGTCCCTCAAAGAGAGGAACCCTTTGAGATTAAACAAGTCATCTCTCCAGTGACCTACCAACTCCACCTTCTCCCAACCTGGAAAATACACACTGTATTTCATACATCCCTCCTCTCCTCCTATCACCAAACTACAGAACATGGACCCAATTTCATCAATCCACCACCAGATCAAATTGATGAAGAAGAACAATATGAAGTAGCATGAATCTTAGACCATAGGAGCACTAGAACATGAAGACAGTACCTTGTCTTCTAGAAAGGATATTCCACAACAGAAAACACTTGGGAACTGGAATGCAATTTGGGTAATTCCTACAAACTACTAATGGAATATAAAGCCTCTCATCCCAAAGACTTTCCCCCAGCCAGACAAAGAAGATCCACCTAAGAGATGCCCCCATACCTACTTATACAATATGCCTTCCCTTTCCAACCCCATCTTCAACCTTCTTATTCTTTATTTTGCCTTCATCTTCCTCTCCTTTTTCCTTATTCTCCTATGTCTTTGGAACACTCATCATCACCTTCTCAACAAACAAGTAGACATACAGTACACCATCACCCCCCTTCCCACTCACCACCATCATCCTCCCTCTCTAGTTGCTTGGGTAGACAAGTCCACCCAAGACAACCAGCCACCTGCAAGACTAGAACTGGGCTGGTCTCTGTGTTTCATGGTGACATTCCCTGATAGCAGCAACAGAGCTGGACAGTGGGAAGGCAATGCATCCAGCTAGTGAACAAGCAGTCCTTGTCCTTTTTACATACATCATCATTTCTTCTTTCTTTGCTGAATAATATGTAAGGATGATCCTTCTCTCCTTGCAAACAAATCCTATGGCAGTTCCATCATGACCATTATCAGAATTTGATAACCCTCCACTCCATCTCAATCAGCTTTCTGAATTCTACCTCTCTATCTTTCTTTGCAACCTTCTGGACAGTCTGGCCATAGTCCTTACATTAGAAAACCTTCCCCTTTTTTGTTTCTCACCTTACCTACCTCTCATCATTCAATTCAATTCTTTCTTTGTTCAAGTTCAATGTCAAACCATTGACAGCATCACCTTGTTCTGCACTGTGACAAAACTAGGACTCCCTCATCATTTTAATGCCACAGCCTCCCTCACCAATCTAGGAAGAGCTTGACACACATTGTTCAAGCTCTTTATAGAAGCAGGATTAGTTGAGCTAGTAGAACAGCTCCCTTGTTCCATATATCTCCCCCTACTACAACAACAAATTGCTGCTCTCTCTAAAGATGAGTGAGTGAATTACATGGCTATAGTCCCCACCTCCTCAATGAGGAATTCATTGGACCAATACAATAACCCCAGAATCAACACAACTGGAGCCCAGGTACAACATCCTCCTATCCCAACTGTTAACTTCACAATAGTCTGACCTCTCACACCCAATCCTCCCTTCATCTCCAACCCACCAGTCACCCCTCCAACTCACACCAATTCCTTGATCATACTCCCCATTCCTCCTCCTGCACCTTGAAGACAACAAGCTAGCCAACAACTTCACACTCTGGCTCAATTGGAAAGACACCATCTTACAAATAGAGAACTACAATCTCCTAGCCCTGTCTCTTCCACTCCTGGAGGACCAGATAGAGCAGCAACTTGCTATCAATGCAGTTCAAGATCACACTACCAAACAGCTTGCCAGCACTACCTTTGCCCATACTGCTTTCTCCCAGCACCAGGTCACCCCCAATATGCTTGTCCTGAATGGGAGTGCCAACATTGCAGACTTTGAGGCCATGGTGTGTTGAATTTCCCAAGGGCTATGGATGGGAATGAATCCAAAGACTTCTTTGAGAGAGGTCCTATAGGAGGCGAACACCCTGATCATGCCTGAGTCACTATCTCAGGATAATAAGGGGGGTATTGTTACAAACTTCACCCCTGGGCGATATGGTCTACAGTATGACTTTTCTTTCTTTGCTCCATCTACATTTCCCTCTTACCTAGATGATACTATCTATCTGATGTTCCCTTTGTATCTGCCATCAGATAGGGACTCTTGATGTCCCATTTATGGTACTCCCTTCTTTCTACTTTTGGACACATAGCCACTTCCACAGCAATGTCTTATTATCATTGCTGTGTCTCCCACAGTACCACACTAGGTAATGCTCAATCTCTATTCTTGGTATTTCCACTCTAGATGAGTACTGCTCTGTCTAGGTATTTATATGTGCCCTGTATATTAGTCATTCCTCAACTAGTTCTGTACAATTCTACATACAGTTTCTGGCCTCCACAAGTCCTAGCAAGGATAGCAAGCTCCCAGATCTCAACTAGTCTTTGCACTACTACTGAGTGTGCACTATTACATTCTTACCACTAAGAAAGTCAGCATGACTTAGACATGACTTAGGTGTAACCTAACAGGAACTGGACATACACATAGCAGATCAAGATAGGCTATTTGGAAGAATCATATCTCTATCCAGTGGAGACTTCAGACAGACTCTTCCTGTCATCCAGTATGGAACCAGAGCTCAAATCATACCTGTCACTCTTACTCATTCTCATCTCTGGCCTCAGATGATTGTTCACCAACTCCTTCAAAATATGCATCTTGGTCAGGATCCTGAATCTGATGGTTAGACTCAAAGTCTCTTGCACATAGGCAAGACAGATGAAGAAGTGAAGCTTCCTCAATACATGCATTCTGGCAATGGCATAAACTCTCTCATCAATGTCATGTACTCTGATCTTCTAGCTCTCCAACCCCACCAACACCTTCCTGATCAGTACTTCCTGGATCATACCATTCTTACTCCTAGGAATCTTCAAGTCTATGAGATTAACATTACTATTCTGGAAGCTATTCAATCACAGGAGAAGGCCACCTATATAAGTGTAGACTCCATCACAGACAGGGAGTATGACTACATCCAGCTAGAGGTGTTACATGCTCTCAATCCTTCCAGATCCCCTCTACATAAATTGGAGCTGAAGAATGGAGCATCTCTTATGCTATTAAAAAACCCAGATCCTATTCATGGACTGTATAATGGAACAAGATTGAGACTCATCAGATCTACTCCTAGGATCTTGGAATGTCATGTTTTGAAAGAGGGCAGACAAGGAGAAGTGGTGCAGATTCCCAGAATAGCACTGAATTCTGGTCTGGAGGACTCTCCTGTTCCATTTCACAGGTTGCAGTTTCCAGTACATTTGGCCTATGCCATAAC
>JBBPLV010000751.1:0-14574 GCA_038089975.1 Boletellus ananiceps | reverse complement strand
CCGACCAACTTTGTCTTCATTGTTGTCTCGCTCCCGATCTCAACGCTGTACTGCAACACGCTCCTCGCGAACCTGAACGCGCGCGGGTATCTCCAGGGCAAGCTAGAGGCGCTCGGCGGCGACGAGGATCTGAACTTGAGCCTGGACGACCTCGCGGACAGAACCTTTGGGTTGGGCGTGCGTCACGAGGTGCGTTCTTTCTTTTCTTGCCATTCATCGTTTCGTGGCGTGATTGGGGTATGTGTGGACGCTCGGGATGATATTGACGGTCGTCGGTAGGACGTTGAAAGAACGACCGAGGGGATCGTGCTTCGGAATGCCACGCGCGACGTCTGAGCAGGCAGGAAGGGTTGGAGGACAAGGCGGGGCGAAGAAAGGCGGTGGGCCGGGCTTCCGGTGACCTCGATCTCGAAATCCGCGCGCGTCGACAGCGTCACCCCAAAGAGTTGACGCGTACGTGGAAACGGACCTGGACCCGTAGCGCATCAATACGCACCTGCGAGCATCAAGTTGTGGGGGTTATACAGCCATATGTTCGGGGGACAGGACGTAGAGGGGGGATGCCACATGAGACGACGGTGTGGCGGGACGGAGCCGGGAGCGCGGCCCGAGGATTTCTTATATGTCTTGGTTAGAGCGGCGCTTCAAAGCTCTAGGTTGAACTGAGATCGATTCCAATCTCGCATCGTTTGGAAGGAAGCGTTGAGGCTCACCAGCTGGTAAGGGTCAAGTTAGGCATGTCAGGAGTATCCTCCCGCAATTACTCTGGATTTTTTTTCGTTTCAGCCGGTGGTGGATCTGGGTGTCGCTCGATGATCGTCCACAATTAGGCCGCGAGAATGGCATGAAAGATGCATCTATGTTCATAGAGGGCCTGGGGCGTATGGCGGAAAACCTGCACATTTATTCCTGCCGCGTTTATTTTGTCTCACCGCCCTTTATTTTCCCTCGCCGCGCCGCACTTCGTATTGTATGGCGTCACATGTGCACACACCCGCCTGCTCGGTCATGTGACTCGTGTCTGTCCCACTGTCGACGACCTGGCGCCGCATCAACGACACCTCTCGGATGACAACGATCCACGAGATTCAAGCGTATTGGCGCCATAGTTATCCCATCGTCCGGTTGCTCTTCAACCGATAGAACTAGGAGGCACAAACGGATGGACATCTCTGGTACCGTAGTTGACCTTTTGAGAAACGTGTCGGTTGGAGAGGAACAAGCCAGGGCTGTCAGAGACATACGATGTGCACTCTTGACTGATCGGTGCTCGGGATGGCTTCCGCCTCTCGCGGTGGCTTGAAGGCATATTCAAATGTCCTGCATATCCGTCCGAGGCCTTCGACACCGGTATGAACATATTCAATCAAAACTGCTGTTGTGTGTGCTTGTTGTCGGACAGCCGGTGGGACCGGAAGAGTGCAGGAGCCTGGACGATCCGACATAGCCCAGGACAAGATAGGGATAGGTGATGACCGAGGTGCGAAGACGGTGTGTTTGGTGTCTGACGGCGATAGGGTGACGCCTAGTAGGGAGAGGCTGCCTTATAGGACACACAAGGAATATGTTCCAACGAGCAAATCCCGCTGGTCGCGCCGTCATTCTCTGGTACCGGATAGACGTTACGATTGAGCACTGGACAGAACGTGGACAGAGGCAAAGGCTCGGGTTTTTTCGGTGTTGATGAGATTAGATGCGGTGTGGGATCAAACGTGCCAGGAGGCCCAAGGTCTTTGTCGTCCGATGAATCTACCATCGGTCGACTCGGTGAACAAGCACGTCCAGTTCTCGTGATAGGGACGGATGAGGGTCCAGCTGCAGGCGAAACGTCCATCTGCTTCCCCATCGCCTCTCCCGACGAAGAGTTTGCATCCGAGTCGGCCATCTCGATAGCGTCATCATCGACCGTGTCGTCGTTCTGCGCCTTGGGCGTGTCGGTTGAATCGAAGTAGCGTGTGTTCTGGTCGTGCTTTGCAGATGCATGCACAGCATTGACCTTTTTATTCTTGGATGGTCCCGCGACGCCGAAGCCACCGAGTTTTCGTTTCGAGGGCGCTTTCTCGACCAATCTCGACGGAGCCCTCTGTCTTGGCGGCGGTGAGGGTGAATTGGAGGATGGCGGTGGTGATAGAGGTTTGGAGGACGGCGCGACGGACGCCTCCGCTGCCGCTTTTCTCGCTTTACGCACCGCAACAGCGCTGAGCATTCGGCGCGGAGAACAGACAGGAAAACGGAAAGGTCAAACTACGATCGACTCGAGCACGACTCTACTGCCGTCTTCATGGATCCCTGTTTCCTCCCGATCGTGTTGGATCATCGCCCCTGCCGTTTATCGCATATGTATGAGGTATTGGATTGACTCCAGCTCGCCCGATTGACCTGGAAACGGCCGTGAGACATGGTGGGTCGTCCGTGTGCGCTGACACTTTCTAGGTCGCGGCTTGGTCTTGCCTTGTCGGCGCGGCGGGTTGGCGTGTCACCTGGGACGTTATGAGTGTCGGTGGGAGTCGTGTGGACGTGTGGGCGGCCCAGGTATGTATCCCATCCATTGGTGATGGCGTCTGCGCTGAATTGTGCACTCTACAGTCAGCATCCTCATACCGATTCGTTTTGAGTTGCTGTGTGCGTCGCTCGCTGCGCCGTCCATCCGGCCATCTGCCCCATCGCATCCGACTCCATTCGCATCAATCCGGCAGTCCCAATCGCGGTCGACAGTCCTCAACTCATCTATACCCCCAGCTTGGCCTCCGCCTTCTTCGACTCGGCTTCGCGCGTCCGTTCCAGGCTTGCGCTCACTGCCATCGTCATCGGGCGGTCCAGTGTGGTTGGCGATATCATCGATTGAAGAGCAACCAGACGAAGGGATAACTAGGGTGCCAATACGCTTGATCAAGGGTCCCAAGAAGAGTGGGAAGAGTACATTGGCGCGAACGTTGGTGAACTGCCTGTTGAGTCGATCAGTGTCAACGAGACGTCTTGTATCTTCGCTCACTTTTTGTTTCCCAAATCATCAAGTTATCGCTGAGTTGGCTGTTCCTGATCACGTCTTCTGGCAGGCATGGTGAACGGCACGATTCAACAGGACCTCCATTCACACGGCCGAGTCTTGCACACTACGTCGGATTGACATCGCCACGTACGAGCCCAGCACACTATCTACACTCGGTCCAAAATTCGCGAGAGACGTACAGACTCGACTTACAATTTCCTGCGCTCAGCGACGAACCTACGCCTGGCGACGAACGCATATACGATGCTATCCCACTCATGGTGAACACGATGGGGCGGAATAAAGGACTAGGCGCAGACCTGAATGGCAGCCACTTTCCATTACGATCATGAGTGCATCCGGCCACATGAATTCTCTCTGTTGGGTGTACCATCCATGCCCCTGCGCAGGAGGCTGACGGCGACATGCCGGCATAGTCCGAAATTGAGGCTAACATGCTAGGGCCATATAACATCCACTCCCCTCATCCCCTGCTCTCCATTCGTAGCCGCGATTGAACGATCATGTGTCCTATTCCGCCCGTCGCTGCTGCTTTTGCCTCTTCTACCGCCATTCCATCCCCTGCTCTCCGCCCTGACTCGCCTGGCCAGTCGGTTTCCGTAATATCGCCCCACCTCCTTGCAACACCTGGTTTCATGTTCGCCGTTGTTGCGATTACTGCCGTCGTGGGATATTTCTACCATAGACGTGCGCCGGCCAGCGCCACCCGAAGGGACAACACGTAGACGTCATCCAACAGTTTCTTGTCATCTATGCGTCGCCACGGAACGGGCACAACCTCGACAACGGCTAGAAATGATGGCCCTGTTGATCTCGAGGCAGATTTCAAGGTGAGTTGGACACCCGGACATGGATTTCGTTTGAGCTAACACCCATCCGAATGTGCATAGACCGATCTCCACATCGTGAGTATTGTTCTCGATGGTTCACAAGTGATGAAATGTCATCCTGCGACGTCTTCCGTTCCGGCAATCTATGTGGAGGACGAAGCCCGGGAGATACCAGAGTCGGGACCGAGGCCATATGGAATGAACTCGTTCCTAGACATGGATGGTGACGACGACAGAGGCGACAGCGGGAAAGGTTCACGGAAGATCCCGAAGCACAGCAGAAAGCTGAAGTTACAGATTCTACCATACGATACGAGCACTGGGCCGAACACAAGGTCTAGCGACGAAGTTGTCGGCATGACCGTGCGGGCAGGCGAGTTCCTTTCGGTTTCCGGACAGGACAGGGACTCATGCGGGACGCCCTTCACTGATTATGAGCTAGCTTACAACGGGATCGGGGTCACGCCACCTGGATCATCCGACGATGCACAGGCCTGTTCTGCTCACTGGAGTCGGCTTGTTCACCCCCTGGTGAGATTTCAACGGTGCAATCCGAACCGGCCCAGGACGACTCCGATGTCTCGGCCGACTCCGAACGGGATATCACGCGCTCAGATCATTCTGGCGTCAAGGCCGAATCAATGTCCGAGTTGGACGCTGCCTCAGGTTCATCCTACAATGGGATCTCAACGACTCCTGGATCGTGCGATGATATGCTGGATGTTCCGTCTGATTCAGATTTTGACACGACCTGCTCGCCCCACAATGGAACCATGGCATCATCACTGAGATCGTCCCCTGATTTCAGTGATTTTTTGGAGACTTCATCCAATCCCAAGATCCATTGCTCACCTTGCCATGGAGTCCAGATGCTGCTGGGAAGGTTGCCATGTAGTCCGCGGCGATACGGCCATTCCTACACCAAGCTACGGGTTCTCTCGTCCCATTTCTTTCTAGGGTGTGGTCTGCCATCTATCCGAGTTTGTCGACGAGCACCCAGCCATCCCCTGCCAACACGAGGACTGGACCGCAGCAGTCGACGTATCGAGTGTCGCCCTGGGGTATAAGGGCGACGTGGACAACACCAATTGTGGCCAGGGAAAAAGTTCGAGTGAGGGCAGTATGTTTCCAGTCCTTCAGGACGATATCGACCCCATTCGGTGGCTCCTTGAGGAGTTCCGCCAATCCAACATTTGCCACCATTCTATGCACTCAACATGCTCATTCACCATCCTTTCATACACCCTACCTGCCTGCCACCCATTCATATGCTCCACCTGTTCCTATCCATCACCTGGAAACTGACCCACCATGCACCCCCAACCTGTTCACCACCTAATGCACTTGCTCTACAGCTGTTTGTACACTCCACCTGTTCCCACCATTTGCTAACCCAAATACCCATTCACCAGTGGGTGATGTATGTACACCTGTGTCATCCAAGCATGGGATAAAGCTCCCAGTTTTATTGAAAAGAAAGGTGATGGTGAAGGAGCCTACCATCAATGTGTCATACAGAGACAGAGTCCTGCCAGTGATGAGGAGATAGAGGACAACTTGAAGCAAGTTGGCATGCCCTGGTCCCAGTGTGAGTACTGTCCCCAGCACAATACCTATGCATGTAGAGCCAGCTCTCATGCACATCTGCTTCCTATACATGCTTGTCTCATGCACCCTCCTGTGCAGAGAAGCCTGGCACAAGTGACAAGGAGATGGGCAATGGTATGGAAATAGGGCCCAGTATGAGTGATGAGAAGATGAGTGACAGTATAGACAACAATATGGAAATATACTGTAAAAATATATTTATTCTAAGTTCAAGTTCTGAACTAGTTCTGAACCTGAACAGAACCTACATAAACCAGTTCTACTAGGTTCAGTTCAGGTTCAGTTTTAGGTTCAGCTCAAGGGGGTTCTGAACTGAGCTGAACTGAACTTTGACAACTCTAAAATTTTACTCAAGTCCCTAGTCTGCTAATCACCAAATAGAGTATGCCATTTGGTCAAAGTCTGAGTCAAAGCACAGACCAAGTGTGGTTGTCCAGCTTTCCATACTATCTTATAGCAGTGTGTGAAACTAATGGTAATCTGCAACTTTTTTTCCTACATGTTCTGAGTTACCTGGCAGATAGAAACTCTAGTGCTGGTGACTGCCATCCCTGCTTTAGTGCATACATACAGCATACTTCAGGCAGCAATGGGCAATAGGAGAATCAGTGATGATCTCAAAGAAACTGTTCTCGATCCTGGCATTATGGCAGGGCTATTGAAGAGATCTATGAAATGCTCTAGTCTCCAAACAAAGCTGCTACAATTGGCAAAAAACTTTGGAGAGCATGATGTTGTGAGCCATCCTCTGTCTCCTCATGTTGGGTAAACTCAGCTCCTTACAAGTGCTGCATTGATGGCTTTTCATGCTGAAAATTTGGATCCCTTTCTTGACAATGCTGGTGCATGGCTTAGAGTTCAGCATGGAATTATGATCACACCACCCATATCTAGTAAGTCAAAATCTCATCAATGCTGGCCTTACTCACCAAAGCTTCACAAGATAGCTCCTAAAGACAATGAGATTGCATACAAAGAGTTCAAACTTATGTTGCAAACTCAGTTCACTGAAGATGGCTTTGAGTCTGTCTCACCTTGACCATGTATGACATCTTGATGGTGAGTACTGGCCATATTGTCTTCAAAATGCTCAACATCCAAGTCCAAGCTGATGTTTACACATTAAGAATTTAGCACTCCACTTAATTAATCTTATCTGTGCTTTTTCTCACAAACAAAGATGGAAAAAATGCATGGTGTAGAAAGCATGCCAAGTGTGTGTCAAGCTAAGTCTGTATCTTATGGCTAGTTATATTTCACTTAAATCACACTTTTTTTTGACACTATCAGGCAAGAAAAGGAGAAAAAGGCATCATTTTGTATTTACTATGCCAACAAATACAAGTAGAAAAAGTATTACTACAACTGAACAATTAAATAATAGAACAGTCATAGTAGTAGGTACTAGGATAGGGATGAGTGAACAAAAGCAGAATGAGTAGCAGAGTACACAAAATCAAGAAAAGCAGATAAGATAGGTCCAATGAAGTTGTGAGAGTAGCTAGACTGATGATTCCAAGACTTAGAAGATATTGGCTTGTCATGATGATTCTAATCAAGTTTTCAGCAACACAAAATAACTATAGGAAATCATCTGCTTTACACAAGAGTACATGGAGGTTGGGAGCACCAGCATTGCCTTTGCCATCTGAAGAACCATTCTTGGGATATTTGAACACTTGGGCTACTGCAAACATGGCATAAATGAATGTGATTCTCCCATTCTAGGTGGATTCCTTGTAAGCAGCAGTATCACTTGCCAAATTTGTCATGAAGAACTGATAAGGACTGGAGGATTCACAGCCAGTGAGAGGATTGATAGTCTCAGGGAGCTTGATCTTGTTCCTGCTATCCACATTGGCATTCCACTCAACTAGGACATTTTCAATGACAATGTTCTTCTTGGCAATTGAGGTAACAGCATGCTCCAACTAGTTAAAAATATATTAGTAGCTGGAAGACATGGAAAAAAAAACTATACTGCTGCCACTACAATGGCTATGACTCCCACTCTATGCTTACCAACAGCCACTGCATGCAAATCCCAGCTGGGAATCTCTATGAAATCCAATGTAGTAATCAAACTGTGAGTTCTTGCAATGAGTTCAAGGAGAAAGGCTAAACAAAACAATCCCTCTGGCTCCAAGATATCAGTATTTTCATATAAGAAGCAATAATCAGTCTTCAAATAGTTGGTGGCTTCTTTGGTGTCAACATCCTTGTCAAGCTTTGAGAAGAAATCAATCATCATCATGAGGACAGTGGCCAAAGCCACTCTGCCACTTGCTCAGACATTGACTTGTCTAGTATAGCAAGCATATGAGCTACTGCCACAAATAAAACCCATGCTTACAATCAAAAACATGGAGCCAGTAGTTGTTACATGGTACTTGACATCTGGATATATCACAATGAAAATTGTTTGTAGAGCAGCTACAAGCTCATCATCAGGAATATTCCAGATGCTGATCTGGATGCTGTATCAAAGTGTGATGGTGGGAATAGATGACCTGGATCAACAGGATATTGTATTTCTTTATTTCACACTCTGCACTTTTGGGACTTTTACTTAGTCATGTTCTCAGCCACTTGTAGCATGATATTGTTATATAGTGTTGTTGTAACACTCCAGATGTAGTCTAGAGCTTACTGTCTTTGTCTTTCAGTTTCTGACAGTGACCTCCAGCTGAGGGAATCCAGCTGATAACAGGTTGTGAGCCCTGCACTTTAGTTGCATCTTTTCATCTTACAACATTGATGCAAATAATTCAAAGACTGTCCATTCACTCTATATTCCTCATTTTCTTGCTGCTATCCAACTCTGTATGTATATCTCTGACTCCATTTCTGACCCCCTGTGTACATCTTATCTTATCTCCAATTCCTGTACTCTGTACTCATGGCTAGTATTTCCTATTGCCAGTTCTGGACATTGCCTCCTTACCTTAGTTCCATACCTCATTAGTGATCTGTAGTGCTGATGTCATATTAGTGATCTGGCATTGGTCCTCTCCAACCTCCATCTCTGCCATCTGTAGTATATAGCCTTGGACTCTAAAGTATATAAGCTCTGTACTTACCTCCTGTAACCTCAGTCTGAATATTGACTATAGCTTGTTCCCTCCTCTTCTCTCTTCAGTCTGCCTCCATTGGATTCCATCTCTGACATCTCTATCCTCTGTCTGATCTCCAACCTCAGAGGACTGAGAGCATACAAGAGTACAGCATGCCACCCCACATCACTGGGACCAACGTCCTTGACACCTCCATTGTCTCCATCCTTCTGGGCTCCTCTCATCCATCTCGTCCCTCTTGTCCACACCTCTGACTGACTGGAGTGGAGTGGAGAAGAACAGGCTCTAATACTCATGCTCAATATCACTCCAGACCAACAAGTTCATATCCAAGCTGACCAGGATGGCCCAACCAAAGCTTGGGTAGCACTCAAGAAGGTCTTTCTCCAGCAGAAGGCTAGCAGCCATTTCATTGCCTATGACAAGTTTTTCAGCATTCAGAGTGTGCTGAAGAGACCCTTCCTGCACTTGTAGCTCGAGTCAAGGAGTCTATGCTTTGAATCCAGGATTTGTGTGACACTTCCTTTGATATGAAGACTCTGGATGCCAAATTGACCTGTATGGTGATGATTTGTACTCTTACCATGGATTACTTCCATTTTGTCTCATCACTCACCCTCCTCACTGATCTCAACAAAGACAAGGTCAAGGCTGCTTTCCATACTGAGGAAATCAACCATTGCCTTCACTTGGATACCCCATCCACATCCACTCACACTGATTTAGCTCTCTCTGTTGCATCTGGCCGTGCATACACTCCAAATATGCCATGTGTATTCTACAAGAAGCTAGAGCACTGTCAATGCAAGTGCTATTCACTCCAACAAGCAAAAAAGTACTACAAGTCAAACAAGAGCAAGGACAAGAAGGGCAAGGGAGCCAACACCACCTCCACTCCATCTACTGGATCCCAGGAAGTCATTGAAAGGGCTGGCAATGCAAGTCTTCATTCTATGGACCACTCTGATCCATTTACACCACTTCAACTTGATGCTGACCATGATTGGAATGCAGACTTGGGTGTTAAAGAAAGATATCTTATCTTAACTTCTTATTTTATCTTATCTTGGAGATCATCTTATCTTTTATCTTGTCTATTCATCTTATCATTTGCAGATGATCTTCTATAACTTATGATCTCTTACATGTATGCTTCTCATGTTTCAGCATAGGCTAGACTCTTCCAGAAGTCTAGAACCATTACATCAATAGGTGAAATGCTTCTCTTCCATCAGACATTTCACCTTCATCATTCTTCTTCTTCTTGCTGTTTCAGATATAACTCATCTGTTTCACTGAAATATTTCACTATTCAGTCTGAGATTAAACCTTAGTACCAGACTGTATATAAACCTGGCCCTTTGGCCCAAATATGATACAAGCAGTTCTAGGAGTTCTTTCTCTGAGACCTGAGTGCCCTTCCCTCATCTCTTCACTCTTCACTCAGAGCATCACTCTTTTCATCACCTACCCTAGTTCTTGTCATTATTATAACTTTGTGTTGTAAGACCTCTCCATCTCCAACTAAGAAGTGAGTCTCTACACTTCAAGTTTATCCCTTGGCTGTCCCTTGGTCTGCACCCCCTTTGGAAGTACCTGTCCCCTTTCAAAATTGGGGGCCACTTCTCATATGATGTCCCATTGCCACTGGCTACACACTGAGAAGTGGCCCCCAATTTTGAAAGGAGACAGGTAATTACACATTCTATTCAGCTGAAGTTGGTTCAATGGTCTTTCACTCAGTTGTTGATGGAAAGAAGTGTAGAGCAGTTGAGTTTACAAATGTTTTACACATCCTACAACTGTGCAACAACCTCCTTGCTGTATTGTATCTAACTTGTCACTCATCATTAATTGTCCATATCAATGCAATGCATTTGACCTTCTCTCGAGCATGTGGACCCCCACTTTTCATCACCACCATTGACAACAACAACACTGCATTTCTGGATGGCACAACTGAGTCTGTGACCAGGTATGCACATGCTGAACCACTGTGCCTCTTGATTTATCCCTCTGACATCATTTCTTTGCCCACCACAATTCCACAGACATCAAATCACTGTTGGAGTGTGATTTGGTTATTGGGATGAAGCTGGACAGCAAGTCCACACCTGATCCTATCTGTGAGCCATGCCTCACTGGCAAAATATACACCAATCCATTCTCTAGCTCTCACTCTTGCACATCCCATCCTCTTGAGCTTGTTCACTCTGATGTACATGCCATTCCCTACCTCATATTCTCTGGCTTTTGCTATTGGATGACATTTATCAACAACTACAGCAGATATTGCTTTGTTCTACCCATTCATGTGAAATCAGATGTTTTCAGCACTTTTAAGTAGTTTAAGGCAATCACAGAGAACCAGACAGAGCAATGCATCAAAACTCTGTGCAATGACAAGGAAGAGGAGTATATGAGCAATGTCATGCTCAAATTC
Source organism: Boletellus ananiceps (assembly GCA_038089975.1). NCBI lineage: Eukaryota > Fungi > Basidiomycota > Agaricomycetes > Boletales > Boletaceae > Boletellus > Boletellus ananiceps. The sequence continues at coordinate 3,609 of JBBPLV010000751.1, read as the reverse complement.
ACCCAGGAATGTGGCATAGAATGCCAACACATGATCTGAGCTCATCCTCAGCAGAATGGAGCTGCAAAACATGCTAATCATATCCTCTCTAAGCAGATAACAGCCATGCTGAAGGAATCTGGTCTGATGATGGCATTCTGGAGTGAAGCACTAGCTGTACTTGTCCATGTGTGGAACAGATGCCCCACTACTACACTTGACAATTCCACATCCTACAAGTTGTGGCTGGACACAAGCCAGATGTATCTCACTTTTGTGTCTAGGGCTGCACTGCCTATGTGTACATCCAGAAGGACAAATGTGCTGCTCTATGTCCTCACTATGATAAATGTGTTTTCATTGGCTATCTGGACAGATACAAAGGTTGGAAGTTCTACAATCTGACCACAAAGCACACAGTGATATCAGAGTGAGCTGATTTTGATGAATGCATTGCAGCTATGCTATCTCCAGCTAAATCACAATCCAATCCATTCCCTGTTCCCATTCCCACTACCTATGTGCCACCTGTGGCTACTACAGATGTTGATGTTGATGGTGACATCTCTGTGCCTGGAATTCTACATCCTGGAGAGGCATCTGATCCTACAGAGGAACAGGATGATGAATCCAGGACATCTGTTCCTATCCAAGCTCCTTTGCTGCAGATGCCACTCCAGCACCTCTCCCAGAACTCATACCAAGCCCTATTGACATTGGGACTTGTTTGCCTCACAGAACATGTCAAGCTCCTTGAGAATGATAGAAGCTAAGCCCTGTCCAACTCTCCTAGAATGCAGAAGATTCAGATGATGAAAAGGCTGATTTTGCACAATGCTTGAGTGCAAATACAGCTCATCCAAGGTCATACAAGGAGGCTTTGTGAGATGATGAGGTGAATGAGTAGAAACAGGCTGCACTCAATGAACTTGCTATCCACAAAGTGAATGGCACATGAAAACTTGTCCCTAGGCCCAAGGATCATCCAGTTATTGGCTCTAAGTGGGTTTTCATCAAGAAATATCATGTTGATGACTCCTTTGAGTGTTTTAAGGGCCATTTGGTTGCCCAAGGCTTCTCCCAGCATCCTGGATATGAATACCTCAAGGTATTCACTCCCATAGTATGCCTCTCCACTCTCTATGTCATCCTTGCACTAGCTACTATCCACAACCTTCATCTGTGGTCTGTCAACATCTCCAACACCTACCTCAATAGCAAAATGGATTGTGATGTCTATATAGAGCAGCCAGAGAGATTTGGAGAGGGCAACCCCAAAAAACTTGTCTGCTTGTTGCAGAAGTCACTTTATGGGACAAAACAAGGTGGAAATCATTGGAATTGCAAGATGTACACAACTCTTGAGTCTTTGGGCTTTATCCAGACATATTCTGATGCAGCTGTCTATGTCTTCATTTGAGGTGATGTCCAGATCATCCTACCTGTCTTTGTGGATGATATGACATTCATCTCCAAGTCTCTGGATGCAATCAAGCAGGCCATTGAGGATTTGTGGAAACACTTCAAGTTGCATGATCTGGGCCCTACCACTGAGGTCCTAGGTATCAAAGTCGATTGTGACTAGTTCAAACACTCTCTGACCATCTCCCAATGCCAATACTGTCTTGACATCCTCTCTTAGTTCAATATGGCTGACTGTAAGCCCATGTCAATGCCTATGGAACCAGGACTGTGTCTATCTCATGAGCAGAGTCCCAAGACCACAGAGGAATGTGTTTTCATGTGCTCTGTCAATTATAGAGGTGCTATCAGTTCATTGCAGTACCTTTCCTATACCACACACTCAGACATCACTTTCTCTGTTGGTCAACTCACCTCATTCACTTCAGATCTAGGAGTTGTCCACTGGAATGTGATCAAACACCTCTTCTGCTACATCAAGGGGACTATGAACTACACTATCACCTACTCTCCTGATTCCTCTACCTCTGAGCTGTTCTCCACTTTCTCCAATGCAAGTCATGGCAGTTACAAGGACTCTGGTCACTCCACTGGCACATATGTTATCAAAATCAGCACTGGCATTGTTTCTTGGATATCCAAATGCCAGCCCATTGTTGCTCTGTTGACTACTGAGGCTGAATACATCACTGCATGTGAAGCTGGCAAGGAGATTGTCTGGATGTAGAAAATGCTCCAGGAACTCAGTTTTAAGCTTTCTGGTACATTCACTCTACACATGGACAACCAGCCTGCAAGCAAGGTAGCTAAACACCCTAAGCATCATGGTCAGATGAAGCAGCTTGATCTCAGGTGGTACTGGTTGCAAGATGTGGTCAATGCAGGTGTCATTTTGCCCCATTTTGTGTCCACTGCAAGTATGCCTGCTGACTTGTTCACCAAAGCAGTCCCTCATGCTAAAGTGCAACAGTTCTGCAAACTGCTTGAATTGTCCCCATTTGGGGAAAGTTAGTCTGATGTTGTGTAGAGATGTACAATCAGGGGGAAGTGTCATATTTCTTTATTTTGCACTCTGTGCTTTTGGAACTTTTACTTAGTCATGTTCTCAGCCACTTGTGGCATGGTATTGTTGTGTAGTGTTGTTGTAGCACTCCAGATGTAGTCTGAAGCTCACTGTCTTTGTCTTTCAGTTTCTGACAGTGTGTCATGACCCATGTCAGCTCCAGGTCTCATCTCTATTCCTCCATCCCCATCTCTGTTCTTATCTTCTCTCTGACTCTTGTACATACCTCCAGACTCTGTTCCTGTTCCTGTTATCTATTATCTCTGTTTAGTTTAGATCTGCTCATAGACTTTGTCCACAGCTGTGTTCTCTATGTGAGCACAACTCCAGAGTAGTTTCCCTTCCATCTCCATCTCAGTCATCCAGCTCAGTCATCTTGGTACATAGCCTTGGACTCTGTAGTATATAAGCCCTGTACTTACCTCTTGTACACTTCAGTCTGAATATCAACAACCACAGTCCTCTTCTCTGTTCTTCCCTCAGCCCTCCTCTGTTGGATTCCATCTCCAATATCTTCTTCCCTTTTCTCTGACCTCTGACCTCAGAGGACTGAGAGTGCACAAGGGTACAGCATTGAATAACAGTAAGTGGGTGTGAAGTGAGAGGTGGACGATATGTTTGACCCAGGGGTTTTGTAGATCAGAGCTAGGATGAAGGGTTTACCCTTAATGACTCTCCAAGTGAGTGATGAGTGATCTGAGGTAGGAAAGGGCAGTCCAGATGAATTCCAGACTGAAGTGAAGTACAGGAAGGTAAGAGGAAGTGTAGGAAGCATAGTGGTCAATGAGTACAACACTTGAAGACGATGTGGGACATAGTCAGATGAGTTCTGATGAAGGCAAGTGATGATGGATGAAAGAAAGAAGCTTAGATTGTATTTGTCATGCCTAGGACAATGCTTTATAGTCTGGGCATACCTGAGACTGTCAACTCATTGCTAAGCTAGTGACAGGAAGGTCAAGTCTAAATAAAGGTATAGTGCATCGTCCCATTGTAGGAATGGCACAGTAAGTGCAGAATGAGTATAGAGGTGTGAAAGAAGCTAAAGGATTGTGGCACAAGAAGTAAAAGGTTGGTCCAATGATGGTCAGACTGGAAGGTAAGATATAAGAACAGAACAAAACATTGGAACAAAATGTATGAAC
>JBBPLV010000750.1:0-14598 GCA_038089975.1 Boletellus ananiceps | reverse complement strand
ATAGATGCTGCGCATGCATGATGGACGCAATCCAATACATACCGGTGTGGGAAGCAGATCTGGAGTCGAGATGAGACACTGGCAGTTGAGGGACGAACAGTCCCATCGCAAGGTATAAATACGAGGGTCCCTAAGTTGATACGAGGCAAACAGCTCACTGAACAACCAAGCCATTGTCCACTTCTTACCATATCAAACACGCAATGTCCTACGTACGCCTCAATGATTCAAGATAGATCTTCATTCCACTAACACCTAGATTAGCCTTTCTGGACAGGTGGTGGTGGTATCTGGAGCACATCAGCCTTCCAAGTCCTCAACGAACAAGCCCTTGGGGATAGCATCCAGGATGCCAGTGCCCCCACTTTACCGAGTGTAGAGAATGCCTTCGTATGTTCTTGCTACCGCTGAATTCCCTATTGCTGACGACACTGACTTAGGCATTAGGTGATAGTGACCGCGCTGCCAGCAAGAAAACCTTGGAGGGGAATGTGAGGGATGTCAATCACGAAGTCCTCTCCTATTGAGCACGCGCCACGTCGTTATTGTCGGATTATGGTGGTCACCTGTATGTTGCGTTAGCATGTAAGCTGTATATAGTGGCTTCTTGAATATGGCGTACGTGTTGAGTTATCGTACGAAAGACGCCTACATGCAATGGAAAGCACAAAGTGGAGATTACATTCGAGACCACCAGGCTTGGACACCGAAAGATGACGCGCGAAGATGAGCCATATCTGGAAGAGACAGAATCCAAATTACACGTGCCACCCAAGGTATGAGAAACGACTTCAAGGAACCTAGAACCTACTCCATTGAACCCCGCAAACCGCACCCCGGTCACAAGACGGAGCACCCCATCTAGCAGCGACCATTGTCTGCGAGAACTCACTGTATATGATAGTGATGTATCAGGCTCTGGGGGTGAGGACGTGACGTCTCGGCGATGGCGACAGCAAGACAGGTGGGGGCGTGTGGACGTGCACGCATGAGTGCATTGGGCAGGACTGGGATGGGACAGGGCGAGGGTGAGATGAAGCGAGGGTGGCGCAACAGGAAAGGGAGTAAGGCCGCAATGCGTGCACGCGAGCACGATGGGGAAGACGTGGTGAGGGCACAGCAATGCAAAGGCGAGGTTCCATAGGCGGGGGCGCGAGCGACACGTTTCCCTCAAACAAAGCATTGGACAAGTGCTGCGTCAAGGTACATGATGTTGTAACACAGACGAATCCAAGAACTAGAACATATTTGGCCGAAAATGAAACTCCAATGATACATATACGCGAGGTTCAGTCCTTGTTTCGTTCCAAGTCGACCTCGCGTGCATCAGCATCGCTCTTTGTCGCTTCCGGTCCAGACACTGGTATTTCGTGGCCCAGCTGAAGGAAATAAAGAAGTTAGTGATAGTGCATCTCAGCGTGACACTGTCCATTACCGTTGCGCAAGTCTTTGAGGCTTCGACGAGCTCGAATTGCTTACGCACTGCCACATTGCTACCCGCTTTCTCACCCTCTGGAACGTCGACAAGTCTCACACGCACGTCTTCATTGTCCTCGATGCCCCTGTTGCTGAAGCCACGGAGCTTCTCTCCTTCAAGATTTCTTGCCTCTTCTTCAAACTCTCGTGTTGACGACACCATGATCAGATGGATTGGGTTTGATGGATCAAATGCCGCGAACTTCCTTTTGCTGTTCCAGTCTTTCAGCGTTGCATGCAGGGAGTAAATGAAGGCAGTGTAAGTGAGGAAAGCGAAGAATGTCACGGGCAGAACAGTGTAGAGGAATATAGGTGATCGCTTGTTCCATCCCAAAGTGCTGGTGGTCTGAGTTCCATTAATGCTCACCAGGCCCTCTGTTGTCAGATTTGGAACAGTGGCGAAACTAGCTCGCAGATACTGGAACGTCATGGTTTTAGTATCTCGTACTACGGCAGCGAAGGGTACCTACTGTCCCAGAGAACTCGATGATGCCGCGCCAATACTGTTCCTGACATTACCACGAGTATTCAGCAATGTAATTAGTGGCTGGCAGTCAGAAAAACTCACCATCTCTGCAGTTAAATTTCGATCCATGGACCCACTATTGTTGAGGTTCGTATTATTAGGGGAAGCGATCGAGTACAAGGCATCGCCAAGGGAATTTGACACCAAGCTTTGGGCACTAGTGGACAGATAATCAACAAGAGAAGCCAAAAACAACGCGAGGTTCGTGTTGCTAGAAGTCAACGGTGTCGAATCAACAACAGTGGCGTTCAGTGTGTGGAATGCATAGGTGACAAGTGACGTGGTTATCTTGGGAGTGATCTGACAAGTCGTCGTCTGCAAGAATTGATATTTCTGAAAACCTTGGGTAGTCACATCTCCACAACTGAGCTTTAGCTTCCTGGTCAAGATAATAAAAGTAATCCCCTCACTAAATTGGGTCCAATTAAGTTGTGACTGCTCGACAGGATAAGGGCAAACGAGAGAGGTCACATAACCAACTGCCGGGATAATGGTTGCATTACGTGCGAGGACTGCAAGAGACTGTTGTGCCGGGTTTCCTATTGTATGATGTTAATCACAACGCAGTCATAATATAGATAGACTTTACCTTGAGCGCAATTCAATGTAAATGTCAACGCCGTTAACCAAGTATCATTTCCAGTGAAAGCAGAAATGGGAACTTGACTCGTCGTCGGTGATTCTAAATCAGGAGCCAGAGAGCATGTCACGTCCGCTGTGAGACCGTGTTGCAGCACGGTGAAGTTGCTGGCAGCCATTCGACGCTGGAGTACGCGAAGGGGTAGGTTGGTCGGCATTGGGCTTCCAAAACTAAGACTTGTGTCGTATGCTGGCAAGATTGAAGTGTTATACCCAGGAACAGCTGGGAGCACTCCACCTGACGTTTGTGAGCCAAACACGCACTACACGGGTTTTGTACACACCAGTTGATCCATTGTACAAAACTCCGTTGAGATTCAGTATTCCATACGCCCCGATGCTATATTGTGCAGCAACAATCCCGCTCAAGAGACTATCGATGTCGATGATCTGGGTTGAATTGTTTTGTGTAACTATACCCATGTCAGCAGCGACATGATGACCAGAAAAAATGATTATTTACAAATTCCAACCCCAGCAGTTAGATTTTGGAGTTGCAACTCGAAATAACTACTATTGAGATCGAGCTCTAATCCTGTACTATTTGTATTAAATGCAACGGGGGTCGGGGCAAGAAGGGTGGACCAACTATGAGGCCGTAAGGAAAGACTCGCTGAGGAGTGCAGGCAGGAACGTACCACGACACCATCAACCGTGTTTGCACGAACATGAAAATCGTGGCCGAGCTCATGAGCAGATGACGAAGACGGAGAAAGTGACCACCCCTAATTAAAGCGATTCCGCTGGCGAGTACGATCAACGAGATAGGTTCGTGCACGCGGTGGCGCAATGCTTCCGTAAGAGCAGTACTGAAACAGCTTGGAACAACGCATCAGTTATATGCCCGGAAGACTCGAGAAACCACCGTACAAGGTAGTAGCCACTGACAGCACGGTCGCAACGACCGTAACGATTTGCGTTAATTCGGACGGGTATAATTCCATGAGATCTGCGATATAGAGGGGAAGGGGAAGAGAATCACGCAGCAATACCACCGCAAGGAACCCCCATGCGAAAGCGAGAAGGATAGCTTGTCCCACTGCTGCAGCGACAAGTTTGAGAAGATGACGGGTTTGCATGACTCGGAGGCCTGATTAGACGAGAGTCAATCTGAAGGCGCAGCTGTTCTTATAGCCGTCCCAGTGAAGGATGAGAGGAGGAGCACTCAGAGTGGAAATTCATATGTATCAAGGCTACTGCGTGTCATCCTCGCGCACATCACACCACCCGAGCTCCGATTTCGCGATCAGAAGGGAGGAAGGAAATGGGCGTTTAGAAAGGGCTGAGTGCCGTGCGGAATCAGAAGACGGAAGCTTAGGCGCCGCTTCCAGAGACGACTTTCTTGTTGGAAGTTGTTTTACTTGCTTTCTCATTTTCTAAGCTCTGGACCGGAAGGCAGCGGCAGCCGACCAAGAGTGTTCTCACCTTGAAGAGCACACGATCAGCTGCGCAGGAGACATGTAGAGTCTGGACGTGTAGAAGCTGCCTCCTTTCTCAGGGAGCAAACCCTGATGCATCCCTGATGGGCCGCCCACATCACGCGTGGGGGTGGAAGCGAATAGGACAACACATACGTACGTGGTACCGTAAGGCTGTTTGCGCCAACAACAAAAAGGTTAGATATCGGCTATTTAGAAAGACATAATCATGATGCTGATATTCCTCTTTTGGCCTGGCGCAGACAGTGGTGAAGGTCGAACACATCTTTTGTTGTCACAACAGCACAACACTTTGGATGGGCTTCTTATTTTTTCAGATAATATTCAGACATATATAATTCACTTTGTATAGTCCGATCGACTGTAAATGCCGTTGTTGCAATGTGCAAGCCCGTGCAAATTTGCTGGCGCAATTAGGTATTTGTGAAAAAATCAAGGCGCCCATGTGGCATGGGCGTTACCGCACCACAGCTTGCTACGTTCTCACCGAAGAGCCAGGCGCATGGCTGCAGCGTGTGTTCTCGACTAATAACAGAACCTGCTGCCAACACCGCAATTGCGTTGAAACTGTGCAGGTAGCCTTCGTTTAGGGGTCGACTCAATAGTCTCAACCGTTCCGGATAGTGACAACGTCCTGCTGGGTCTGGTGGCTTAGTGGATGTACCACCTCCCCTGGGAGGCATGAACGCAGCGGTGGTCTCGACGTGCCTACACAAGCCTTTCAATCATGATCGCACCGCCAGTGATCTTCTTGAATTCCACGTCGGGGGGCATATCCGTCCTGCCCCAAATCTTGTCGAGTCCGAGCACCATCTTCGGCAATTCACTCAGGCCCGTGTGCGCACCTGGCTCCCCTTGACGCTCGGTCGCGAATGAAATCACTTGGCTGTTCCAGAAGCCTAGCGAGCCTCCTGAGCCTGAACACGGTCGCGTGCATGGATGAAAGCCGAGGGGGAGGGCGCGTAGGAAGATGCAAAGATGCCTTAGAGATTCTTCTCCCCGTTTCGATGCGGCACCGTGACGGAGCAGGAGGACCGTCAATTTCGACGTCGGACACCACCAGATGCCGCGAGCCCGGGAGGAGCTCAAGATCGCCTTGGACCACAGTTGAAATTGGTTCCACTACGAGGAAAGAGGCACACGATCCAGCAGCGATGGTTTGCGAGAACTCACTATATATGATAGTGATGTGCTAGGCTCTGGGCTGTTCGAGTTGTAAATTTCGCTCGGCGTGAGAGGGAACAGGCCAACGCGTGACCGTGGGCTCTATATCTTATGTAAGTAAGTAATGAATACTTGGATAGACTTAGTTACCCAAGTATTGCCATGAACCCGGCTTTGCAAGTTGGCATCACTAATATGTCGAAGCAATCGTGTCCAGTCTGCCACCCTCATCGAGGAACGAGGGATTCAAACAACTCTAGTTTCATGCTGTAGGTCTCCCGGTCTTGTGCTTGTTCCGCTTACATGTAAATAAATGGCCATTCCTCAGGACACCAGAATCTTGCGGACCGCGACTGCTCTCGAAGAACCTCCCGGCGTTGTGATTCCAGGCAACGATCTGCGAGTCCCATTCCCGCCCCTCGTGCGTTACGGTTATGTGATGCATATCGAGCGAATGGACGAGCAAAAGCCGGGTGGCAAGCCGGGAACGCTGAACGCTCAGAGTCCTCGTCCATCTGTGACCCGAGGGGTTCAGCTACTGTGTCCACTTCCAGGCGGCGTACCTCGACAGGACTGACTCCATGTTTTTCCTCGCTGTCAGTAGTAATTAGGAACCAGCCTCTGCCAACCGGTTGGAAGCGATCGCGAAGAGACTGAAGGACTTTCTGGACGTCGAAGAAGAACCTGTCTGGTATCTGGGTGCAGAGAAATGTTTTTGGAGGAAATCGTTGTCGCTGTGTTGACACGATACTCCCCGGAACCCGTATTGTGATATAGGTTTATTGCATGTGACTCGGAGCGTGACTGTGTTATCGAGACACCTAGCAGCTGTACATGCTTATCGATGAGGCCTCGGCGCGGCTACCTTGAAGATCTGACATTTTAATACTATATAGATCTCCCGACCATAGGCCATTCGTTGCGCAGAGGCTGCATCGTAGGGTTCGTCATGTATGGACGCGATCAGGCGCGGTTTCGGTGTTCTGACGCGTAGATTCAAGCACAGGCGTACTTTGTCGGTGTGGGGCACCAGTTGTTGTGGGCACCGCGACTAGCGCAGATCGTCCCCGTCAGTTCGACCTGTTGAAGCCTGATCATCCCGCAAGTTCGGTCAATGGACCCCTTTGAATCGGCGACCCCTGCATCCTCAAAATCGTCCAGGTCCTAGGAAACTCGCGCGTGTACCAGCGGTCGATCGAGAACGGAAACTAACCTCTTTCCACATTTCCGGACAACCCGGACCCCGAGACTGATCATACAGAGGCACCTCTGGGGCCATCTGCAAAGCATCCAAGATTTCGCCTAAAATCAGGGAGAGGCGATGGAATCCGATTGGTGGAGAGCATGTCGGCAAGTTGTTACCGAGTCAACTCGTGACCAAAAAGGCAAGGCTGACTGGTCTCCACCAATCGGATTCTGTCGCCTCTGCCTGATTTTAGGCGAAATTTTGGACGCTTTGCAAGTGGGGGAGGTTCGCCGTCACGAAGGCCGAGCGTAACTGGCGCGCCACTCCGCCACACTGAAACGCCACATGAAGCATCTTCTACGATGGGCGTGAAGGATCAGCTTACAAATTTGGACATAGCGACATAAAATTTTCAAAATCTCGGCATTGTTATTCGCAAAATGTATAAATTACGTAATTTTAACATAATTCCGGGATGCCGGACTTGCAAGAACATGTGAATTATGTAATTATTAACATTTCCCCCAAACTCGTGCATGGCTGACATACTGCCTGTGGGGAAGTAGTTCTCGCACTCACCTCTCAACTCCCCCGTTCCCAACTTGGCCTCATTTCGCATGGGTATGAGCACATAGATTCACACGGACCATGTCTGTGCGCGTTTGTGTGCTCGTGCGCATGCAAAGCGGTCTTTGCACCCCAATGAACCAGCGCTCATACGGTCATACCCCCGAGCCCTTTCAAGTGAACGGAAGGTATGCAAGAACACCGATACGAGTCACATTCACACTGGTCGCACCCCTAACCTCTTCCGCGTCCATCTGAGTACGCGCACGCAACGCCCTTACCCCCGTCGCCATCTCGCGCCCCGTGCGCGCTCGCACATGTTGCACCGCCACCCCGTCCCTCTGAACGCACGCACGCCCTCGCCCTCGCCGTCTCGCGCGGGGCGCGTTCGCACTCGTCGCGCCCCCACCCTCGTCTCAGTCCGTCCGAGCACACACAGTATGCAGGCCGTGACGCCGTCTGCAAACGTGCACACGCTCGTCCGGTCCCCCACCCTCATATTTTCGAGCAAGCAAGTACGCAGACCGTACTGACAAACAACCCGTCCGTCCGTCCACTTCCTCCGCTTTCTTCGCCGGGTATTCCTCGCTTCATTATTTCTAGCGTCCAAGTTCATGCAAGATAGGTGCTATTCGAATCGTGCATGGGCAAAGTTCTCAGGTCGTCGGCCGAGGTGGGCGTGCCCTCCACTGGCCTCAACACCTCGTTTGCTGGCGCGCAGAACGATAACGTGCTGGCGACGTTTTCCGTACCATCAAGCTATCCATTTTTACATGTGACACACAAGAAAGGGTGTTGTCGTCTCTGTCCCTATGGATCGATTCCCCGTGTCAGGTATCCCACGGCGTTGTTCCCTCAACTGCATGGATGTTCCCCGACGACGCTGGTAGGACGACGCTGGTAGTACAATCTCTCACACGTATGGAAGCCCGGACAGTCATGCTCAGCCATGCTGAGTCAGGCCCCCTGCCACCACATCGGCTGAACAGTACTGTGGCGTGCCCAATCGCCTCTGACGGCTCTCCCTTCGACCTGGTCGCCCACCTGACATGGTGGCCCTGGACCTTGACCTAGCGCATTCGTTTCGACGGCGCGCTCGCTCCTGCGACCTGTGGGTCATTCCTTGGACATGTGGTGAGCTTCTACTACCGCCGTCTCACACCCCGGCCTGTCCAGCTCGCCTAGCGCCTCTGGAGGTGAGTCGCCTGCATCCACTCGTTCTGGCTGCTCCCGGCGCTGTTCTGACGCGTGCTGTGGCTCCTTAGTACGGTTCCTGGAGTTTTGTTATGAATCTCCGATCAGTGGCCCGTGCATTCCCTAGGTCCGTGCTTCTCTATTCTAGGTACCGCGCTTCTTCGTCACCGGCTGGTATTACTTAGCAATAGTTATCCAACGTGCTCGTTGTTTGCACCGCGGGTTCTAGCGAACCTGACAAGTCTTCATCGTCCCTCGACACTCCCGATGCGTTTGCCTCACCTGTATCGTAATTGCCCGACGTCGAAGCGCGCAGCTTTCAAGTTAGATGGATGCGTGGCACGGTTCATCGATAGATGAAGGCGCTTGCATCCCATTGTCTCTTATCCGCCATCTCCACCACCTCGAGCTCTTGAGCGGCTGCTTTGAAGAAAAAATATGCCAGAGCTCACCATTACAAACAACCTCGACGAAGCCATCCATGTTGCCTTCTTCGCCATCGCGCCAGTCAGCTGGAAAAATAACCTTCGGCCTGGCGAGCGCTGGACGATACACCTGCCCACCCTCCCGCTCTACTTCCAAGTGCGCTGGGCCGAGCGCATAGACTACGTCATCGGAGCTGTTCGGTCGCGCGAGTTCTCTGCCAACGACGCGTGGGAGATGGGGGCCACCCTCAGGGCTGCCTGTGTTGCCGGGACGGCGTCTGTCGTCATCGGCATCACGTCCATCTTTACAGGCTGGGGAAAGATCGGCGTTCCCCTTGCTGCACCGCTCTAGGTCGCAGCAAATGCCGGTGAGAGGCAGCACCTTTGGCACACTATAACATTTTCTGAATCGAATTCTCGGACTCCGTGCGCTCCAGGCGGGAATAGATATGCTGCGATCGGAAATAATACTAGCACTGTGCTCTGCGAGACACGGGTCTGGGCGCCATGGTTCGAGCACAAGAGATACTCTGTGAGAGTGGATGGTGCGGGTCGATGTGGACTGTGAGACGTAAGGGAAAAGAGGCAGGTGTAGGCCTCATGGCTTGGTCACACAAAGAGTCCAAAATTTCGCCTCGTGCTCGCCATTGTCAAGACACCACCCCCGATTGACTAAAGTGTCTCAATGATGCAAAGCAATATACGCATACGATTGTTTTAGGATGTTACGTTCAGTACTTGTAAGACGGAGCACCCCATCTAGCAGCAACCATTGTCTGCGAGAACTCACTGCATATGATAATGATGTATCAGGCTCTGGGGGTGAGGACGCGACGTCTCGGCGACGGCGACAGCAAGACGGGTGGGGGCGTGTGGGCGTGCACGCATCAGTGCATTAGGCAGGGATGGGACGGGGCGAGGGTGAGATGAAGCGAGGGTGGCGTAACAGGACAGGGAGTGAGGCCGCGATGCGTGCGCGCGAGCACGGACTCGTCAGCAGACGGTGCGCCCGCCGACAGGTCGCGCTCGCGAGCACTCGGATGGAGAAGACGTGGTGAGGGCGCAACAATGCGACAGCGAGGTTCCATGGGCGGAGGCGCGATCGACACGTTTCCCTCAAGCAAAGCATTGGACAGGTGCTGCGTCAAGCTAATGATGATGTTGTGACACAAACGAGTCCAAGAACTAGAAATATTTGGCCAAAAATGAAACTCCAATGTGTAGATGGTCGACAGGGTTCGGCGACCGAGGTAAGGGAGTTCGAGGGGGACAGCGACAGAGAGCCGCGGTGAAGGGGAGTGGGGTAGGTAATTTGAAGCGACGAGCGGCGAAATGACACGAGCGGACACGAGTCGCTCGTCGTCGATTTCGAAAAGCAGAATTAGGCGACTTTAGACGAGAGCGGGAGTGAGATCAGAGGGGAACTGCAGTGGAATAGAACACAGGTGATCGTATGATATGATGATCGTGCACATGGGTGCACCGGGCACCTACTAGTAAATACTGTATGCGACAAGGAAACTCGTGGTACGACTAAGTAGGAAAGGGGTGGACGAGCATAAAGCGTCTATAGTAACAAAAGGGATAGCATAGCGTTCATGGTGCATGAGAGGGGATGAAAGGGGGCAGAAAAGAAATGGGAAATATGGACGGTCATAGGGTACCAATGAACTTCGTAGCCGACGCGCTTTGATGACGCGGCTGTGCGCGAACGCCGTGCGTTCCTTACAAATGGTGTACGTTTCCTTCCAAGTCGACATCGTGTGCATCAGCATCGTCCCCTGTCGCTGCTGGTCCAGACACCAGTGGTGTTTCATCGCCCGGCTAAAGGAAATAAAGAAGTGAGTGATGGTGCATCTCAGCGCGACACAATCCATTACCGTTGTGCAAGTCTTTGAGGCTTCGACGAACTCGAATCGCTTACGCACTCCCACATCGCTACTCGCTTTCTCACCCTCTAGAACGTCGACAAGTCTTATGCGCACGTCTTCATTGACCTCGATGCCCCTGTCGCTGAAGTCACTGAGCTTCTCTCCTTCAAGGTTTCTTGCCTCTTCTTCAAACTCTCGTGTTGATGACACCATGATCAGATGGATTGGGTTTGATGGATCAAATGCCGCGAACTTCCTTTTGCTGTTCCAGTCTTTCATTATTGTGTGCAGGGAGTAAATGAAGGCAGCGTAAGTGAGGAAAGCGAAGAATGTCATGGGCAGAACGGTGTAGAGGAATATAGGTGATTGCTTGTCCCATCCCAGAGTGTTGGTGGTCTGAGTTCCATTAATGTTCACCAGGCCCTCTCTTGTCGGATTCGGAACAGTGGCAAAATTAGCTCGTAGATACTAGAACGTCGTGGGTTTAGTATCTCGTACTATGGCAGCGAAGGGTACCTACTGTCCCAGAGAACTCGATGATGCCGCGCCAATACTGTTCCTGACATTACCACGAGTATTCAGCAATGTAATTAGTGACAGGCAGTCAGAAAAACTCACCAGCTCTGCAGTTAAATTTCGGTCCATGGACCCACTATTGTTGAGGTTCGTATTATTAGGGGAAGCGATCGAGTACAAGGCATCGCCAAGGGTATTTGACACCAAGCTTTGGGCACTAGTGGTCAGATAATCGACAAGGGAAGCCAAAAACAACGCGAGGTTCGCGTTGCTGGAAGTCAACAGTGTCGAATCAACAACAGAGACATTCAGTGTGTGGAATGCATAGGTGACAAGCGATGTGGTTATCTTGGGAGTGATCTGACAAGTCGTCGTCTGCAAGAATTGATATTTCTGAAAACCTTGGGTAGTCACATCTCCACAACTGAGCTTTAGCTTCCTGATCGAGATAATAAAAGTAATCCCCTCACTAAATTGGGTCCAATTAAGTTTTGGCTGCTCGACAGGATGAGGGCAAACAAGAGAGGTCACATGACCAACTGCCGGGATAGTGTTTCCATTACTTGCGAGGACTGCAAGAGACTGTTGTGCCGGGTTTCCTATTGTATGACATTAATCACAATGCGGTCATAATATAGATAGACCTTACCTTGGGTGCAATTCAATGTAAATGTCTGCACCGTTAACCAAGTATCATTTCCAGTGAAAGCAGAAATGGGAACTGGACTCGATGCCTGTGATTTTAAGTCAGGAGCCGGAGAGCATGTCACGTCCGCTGTGAGACCATGTTGCAGCACGGTGGAGTTTCTGGCAGCCATTCGACGCTGGAGTACACGAAGGGGTAGGTTGGTCGGCATTGGGCTTCCAAAACTAAGACTTGTGTCGTATGCTGGCAAGATTGAAGTGTTATACCCGGGAACAGCTGGGAGCACTCCACCTGACGTCTGTGAGCCAAACACGCACTACACGGGTTTTGTACACACCAGTTGATCCATTGTACAAAACTCCGTCGAGGTTCAGTATTCTGTGCGCCCCGAAGCTATATTGTGCAGCAACAATCCCACTCAAGAGGCTACCGATGTCGATGATCTGGGTTGAGTTGCCTTGTGTAACTATACTCACGTCAGCAGCGAAGTGATGACCAGAAAATTTTATTATTTACAAATTCCACCCCCAGCAGTTAGATTTTGGAGTTGCAACTCGAAATAACTACTATTGAGATCGAGCTCTGATCCCTTACTGGATGTATGAAATGCAATGCGGGCCGGGGCAAGAAGGGTGGACCAACTACGAGGTCATAAGGGAAGACTCGCTGAGGAGCGCAGGTACGAACGTACCATGACACCATCAACTGTGTTAGCACAAACATGAAAATCGTGGCCAAGCTCACGAGCAGATGACGAAAACCGACAAAGTAATCACCCTTAAGTAAAGCAATTCCACTGGCGAGTCCAATCAACGAGATAGGTTTGTGCATGCGGTGGCACAATGCTTCCTTAAGAGCAGTACTGAAACAGCTTGGAACAACGTGTCAGTTATATTCCTGGAAGACTTGAGAAACTGCCGTACAAGGTAGTAGCTACCGACAGCACAGTCGCAACGACCGTAACGATTTGCGTTGCTTCGGACGAGTATAATTCCAGGAGATCTGCGACATCAAGAGGAAGGGAGACAGAGTCATGCAGTGATACCGCCGCAAGGAACCCCCATGCGAAAGTGAGAAGGATAGCTTGTCCCACTGCCGCAGCAACAAGTTTGAGAAGATGACAGGTTTGCATGACTTGGAGGCCTGATCTGATGAGAGCCAATTCAAAGGCGCCGCCATTCTTATAGTCGTCCCACTGAAGGATGGGCGGAGCGCTCAGAGTGGTGATTCATATGTATCATGGCTATTGCGTGTCGTCCTCGTGCACACCACACCATCCGAGCTCCAATTTCACGATCAGAAAGGAGGAAGGAAATGGGCATTAAGAATGCTGTGTGGAACCAGAAGATATAAGGTTAGGCACTGCTTCCAGAGAATTTATCGTTGGAAGTTGTTTTATTTGCTTTTCCTATTTTCTAAGCTCTGGGCTGGAAGGCAGTGGCAGCAGACCAAGAAACTAGTAAAAATATTTCCGTGTTCTCACCTTTAAGAGCACACGATCAGCTGCACAGGAGACATGTGGAGTCTGGGTGCGTAGAGGCTGTTTCCTTTGTCAGGGAGCAAACCCTGACGCAGCCCACATAATGCGTGGGGTGGAAGCGAATAGGACAATGTGCACCTACGTATGTGGTACCGTAAGTCGTCCGCCGCTGTTTGCGCCACCACTGTTTGCGCCATCAACAAAAAGGTTATTAATAGATATATTGGCTACACATCTTTTGTTGTCACAACAGCACAACACTTTGGATGGGCTTCTTATTTTTTCAGACAATATTCAGACATATATAATTCACTTTGCACAGTCTGATCTACTGTAAATGTCGTTGTTGCAATGTGCAAGCCCGTGCAAATTTGCTGGCGCAAACAGCGGTGGATGACTGTATTCGGTATTCGAGAAAAAATCAAGGCGCCCATGTGGAAGCATGGGTGTTACCGCGCCACGGGTCAGAGCCTGCTACGTTCTCATCGAAGAGCCAACTGGATGGCTGTAGCGTGTCTCAACTAAACCCTCAGAGAGTAAGGATAGTACTTCAACAGACCCCTTCATCTCCAGGGCGCTGGGCAACCAATGTTAACGTTGGTAATTTAATAACAGAACCTGCTGCCAACACCGCAACTGTGTTGAAACCGTGCAGGTAGCCATTGTTTGAGGGTCGACTCAACAGTCGCGACCGTTCCGGATATTGAAAACGTCCTGCGGGGTCTGGTGGGTTAGTGGATGTCCGGGCTGCATGGACGCAGCGGTGGTCTCGACGTGCCTGCACAAGCCCTTCAATCATGATCGCACCGCCAGTGATGTTCTTGAATTTCACGTCGGGGGGCATGTCTATCCTGCCGCGAATCTCGTCGAGTCCGAGCACCACCTTCGGCAATTCGCTCAGGCCCGTGTGCGCACCTAGCTCCCCCTGATGTACGGCCGCGAACGAAATCACGCTGGCTGTTCCAGAAGCCTAGCGAGACTCCTGAGCCCGAGCACGACCGCATGCATGGATGAGAGCCAAGAGGGAGGACGCGTACGAAGAGGCATAGATGCCCAAGAGATTCTTCTCCCCGCTTCGATGCGGACCTGCGGTACTGTGACAGAGCGGGAGGATCGTCAATTTCGACGTCGGCCCGACACTACCAGATGGCGAGCCCGGGAGCAACTCAAGATCGCCTTGGACTATAGTGACAATTGGTTCTGCTACGAAGAAAGAGGCACACGATCCAGCAGCGATTGTTTGCGAGAACTCACTCCATATGATAGTGATGTGCTAGGCTCTGGCACCACAGGAAAAACAGAAGCGTTACAATCCAATAGACACCGTTACAAGGCTTTATAATTACAGCGGTGTGCAGTGCTAATGAGATTACGCAAGAAAATTTGAGGCGCGGCGATGGTCGAGATTAGTTGAGATTATCTAGGGTAACCTCTCTGTAGTTTTTCTACTTCAGATACCACATATGCCA
>JBBPLV010000749.1:0-14612 GCA_038089975.1 Boletellus ananiceps | reverse complement strand
TAAAACAAGAATATCTCCATGACAACTGATCCATATCACATGACCTAGGGACCATTCTGTAGCCAAGAGTGTGTACCTTATTTGCTCTAACCAAACCTAAACATAATCCTCACAGGTGCTTGCAGTGTGCAAAGCACACTGCATCAGGGTTAGGCATTGCAACAGTTTTGTTGCTCACTGTATTGCAAAAGAGAATCCTGCTCTTCAGCTTGGATTTGTCTAGCAAATGAGTCTAATCTTTATAAAGCATGACAAGTCCATGGACAGCAAGTCATCTTCACTGTGCCTTTATTCCAATCAATATTGGGATTATGCTGTTTGAGCCAAGTAAATCCAAGGATTACTTGATTCTTTCTGAGATCTGTAACTTCAGCTTTAACCCTCTCTTGGTAACCTTGGTGGTCAATAACTAGTTCAGCACAATGAGTGATATCTCCTATGGAATTCTGGGTTCTATTGACATTGTAAACCAGAATCAGATTTGTCAGTGGTGTTAAGGGCAACTTTGCCTTTTGAGCAAAGGTTTGATCTATAAATATGGTATTAGCTCCACTGTCTAGAAGAGCTTTACAAGGGTAACTTTGATTTCTGTTCTGAATCAAAGATAAGGTGATAGGTAACAAGATGTCACAAGTTTGCATAGAGTGAACATGTGCATGTTCTGGAATTCCAATAGAAATGGAATTAAGCATTGGTATAAAGTCTCAACCAAGCTTCAAATCAATCAAAGTCCTCATTGACTGTTTAATAGGAATAGAAGAAATAGATGTTGGAACTGTTAGAACTTAGGATCAGACTGATTTCAGAGTAGAATCAGAACTGCCAGAGTGAACACCCAGATTATTCAATCAGCTTTTCCTTTTCCCTTAGAGTCTTTTGGAATAAAAGTAGAGGATGGTTCATCCCAGTCTGAACCAGATTGATTTTCTTCTGTAGCATGAATCTTCCTAGACTTCAGACATCATGGTTTATGGTTTCCTCTAGACCAACCACAATCTTTACACTTGGTGGAAGGTTTCTTGCATTCTTTTCCAAAATGTCCAGTCTCTCCACAATTGTAGCAACCCTGAAAGCATTTAGGCTTTGATGACCCTTGGTGTAGGGCATCTACATCCATGGCAGTCAGGTCATGTGAGTTGTGGTTAGATCAACTATCTCTCTGTTGGTTCTGGTAATCCTTGTTCCAGGAGGAACTGGATGAGTTCTTAGTATAGTGAATCAATTTCAAAGATCTTCCATAATCTTGCACTGCAAGAAGATATGGTTTGATATCATCTCTGGATCACTTCTTCTCTTTAATGCAATGATCTCTGATTTCTGAAGAAATGTTTGTATCTAGGATATTACAAGCATACATTTCTCTAATTCCTGTTTGCTTGAATAGTTGCCTGAACTGATCAACAAAGTCATTGACTAGGATTCAACCTGGAGAATACTTCAAATTCCATAACTTCTTGAGAACAATATCCATCTTGACTGCAGGGCAGAAATGTTGCTCAATGTCAATTACAAGGGTAGTCCAGTCATAAGTAACTCCTTTCTCTAGTCTCAAAGTGGCAAAGGTTCCTGCCCTTTGTCCTTGCATTCTGGAGAGTACTGCAACTATGGCATCAAATGATCTGGGTCAGATGGTTTTGGCATTGACTTGTAGCCAAGTCTTCATCTTAAGCCACCAATCATCAAACTTAGCAAGTTCTCCTTTAAAGATACCAGGATCTTGGAAAACTTCAACTTTCTTAGACAATGATTTGATAACTCCTGATGGAGTAGCAGCTAGTGCTGTATTGAGTGCATGGATCTCATTCTTTGCACCAAGCAACTCTCCCTTGGTGATTATGATTTTGGAATGCACAGCCTTTATCCATAGGTTAATACTATTGAAAATGTCTATGAGAAACCTTGCTTGATCATCCCAGTCTAGGATGGCAAGTAGTTCAGTCAAAGCTCTCTGCAGATCAAAACTGGCCATAACACAATAGGATTACAAGAAATGAAAAGGTACTAATGACTCCAATCAATGGAATAAACTTGGATTAATCTGAGATAAGCCAGAGTTAATGAACAAGTTGCTTCTCTGTGCAGCATGTAGAGCTTCCCAAGCTTCTTCTCTGGTGGGTTCCTGAGAATGAGGTAATCCTTCTACTTCAGTGGTATCAAGGATTACTCTACTTGGTAAGATATCTGCAATTCCTCAGTAAAGGAAGTTGGCTCTGTCTTGTCCGTTGGTGTTATTCACATTTTCCAAGATGAGGATTCATTGTCCCAGTAAACAAGTTTGGCAGGCTTTGTGATGATTGTGTCTATAGATTAGATAGACTAGTTCACAAAGTCAGAGGTGAGGAATATTCTGTATAACCCAATCTGGCCACTCTTCTTGATGTACCACAGGGATAGGTTCAGGTCTGAAGAAGGCAACATCTTCTATATCTTCAGGCAGTAATGCCAGAAGCTCTTCATTCCAATCCTGATTAGGATCTGGTTGCCAGAAGATCTGATCAGCTTTTAAAGTGTCACCAGGTTCTGCTAGTACTGCAGGCAGAGCAAAATAACTGTCAAAGTCCGTCAGCTACTCGGTGGGAAAAAAAGACAAGACAAAGGGACGAACGTTCGCAGCGAATCGACCGTGGAAAAACACGCGTTTGGAGAGCAACGACCAGAGGACAGAAAAGAGACGAGGAGAAAAGACAGTGATGATGGAGCGGAACGCGGAAGGAAACTGGTTGGAGACTTTAGGCAGCGGTGACGTCGGCGTACTTCATGCGGGAGAAATCAGCGTCCGGGTAGTGTTGCTTGATGAGGTCGACGACGTAGTGAGCAGGAGTGCCGAAGGTAACGTGGTTGAACATTCCACGAGGCATACCAGAGTGTAAGATGGCGACCAGCTTCCCCTCGGCATTGAAAATAGCGGAGCCGGAGTCACCTTTAGCCGAAAAGTTGCCATGCTTCCTGCCGCCATAGTTGAGGACGGCGACCTCCCAGGACTTGCCCGCGAGATCGCTGCAGGTGTAGGCCTCCAACTCGGACTGGCGACCGAAGGTAAGATCGGACGACTGCCCATCCTTCGCAACGATTAAGCAGGGTTTGTTATCCTCGTCGAGGAAGTAGGGGTTCGAGAGGCCGGCGGCGTCGACGCAACCCAAAAGCCTGAACTGATGATTCTTGGGGTACTCGAAGACGGGTGGGTTGACGGCGTTGGGGTAGAAGCAGGCGACGATCTCGTCGCGGGTGAACTTGCCGGCTGGAAATTGATATTTTCGTTAGACGAAGACGAAGAAAAGAGAGATGAAAGCAGAACGCACCGAGGTACACGAAATTTCCCTTGAAGTTCTTGCTGAACTTGTCGTCGTCGAGCGCGATGACACCTATATCGCGAGTATAGCGGCGGGGGTCGGCATCGTTGGCGATACCGGGAGCCCAGTCGAGATAGCCGATGATTCGCTGGTAAGCGTCGCTCCAGGTGGAGCCAAGGAGCTTGAGGAAGTCGTCGAGGATACCAACGTCCTCCTCAGCCTTCTTCAACTCGACCCTCTTCCTCTCCACGTCCCTCTCGTGGTCCGCCTGCTCGTCCTCGTCCTCAGGTTGATCCGCCAACAGCGCCTCAAGCTGCTCAGCGAACTGCTTGGCGTCACCGAGAGTAGTAGTAAGCAGCGCACGAGTCTCGTTGACGATCTGCTGGAAGCGACGAACACCGCAGTTACGGATGTGCTGCTTGGGTGCGCCCTGGCGTCCGCTGAACTGGTAGTCGGTCTTGGTGTTCTTGGACACGACGTGTTTGTTGGTCGTCGCCATGACCCTCTTGCTCTTCTTGCCCTGCCGGTCCATTCCCTCGTGGAAGAAGATGCCGATGGAGCCCTGCGCGTCATCGTGCGCCAGCTCCTCCGCAGCGACGGGGATACCCAGGAGGGCCGTCAGAGCTCGGCGGATGTAGTGGGTCGGGTCGGTGTCCCTGGCGACGCGCATCATGGGAGGCGGACCAGTGAGAGGCTCGATAGCTCCCTCGATCCAGTGGACGGCGGCGTCGTTGATGCCGTGCTTGGCGAGGATGGCGAGGATGGGGTCGTTGGCGAGGCGGCAGGAAGTCTCCGTGGTGGTGTTGGGATGGACAGATATCCAGACTACGATATGGTCGTCGAAGACGTCCTTGCCGTCCTCATTGGCGTAGGAGAAGCGCACGGGCAGCATCGACGAGACGTGAACTCCGCAACTCTCCTCCTCGAGAAGCTCGATGATCTCGGGAGCGACCGTTCCCTTCCAAAACGCGTTCTTGAGGATCGGGTGGTTGGCGGTCTGGGCGGTCTTGAACGGGATGACCGAGTGCCTCTCTTTAGGGATGACGTAAGGACGCTGCTTGAGGTCGGAACGTTGGAGGAGGTGAGGAGGGTCGTCGGAGACGCCGTGGTAGAAGTAGACGCGCTCAAAGGGCGGGACGGAGTCATCATCGGCCGCGGTGGACTCTGACTCCTGGGAGGGAAGCGTGATCTCGCTGGCCGTGGACGAGGGTGGCGACGCAGGAGCACTGGGATGGTACTTCACCTGGGTGTTGAGGCACCCAAGCTGGAAGACGGTGAGCCCTAAAGACGAAGTTGGTAAGTCCGCTATAGAGACGAGACACGAAAAAAAAACTAAGACACTCACAGCCAAAGTGCTGGGGAACCGCCCTAATCGCGGCGACGAAATCGATGACCTCCTGAGCAGCGTCTAAGGGCGTAACGATAAGTGAGGGATAAACATGCGAAAGGGCCGAGGCACTCACCGGGACCAAGGAACTTGAGAGCTATAAGCTCCGCATCGTTCAAAGAAATAACTAGAGAAGAAGAACAAAGAGCTCGTAAGTGGAACAGACGGAGGGGGAGAACGACTGGCAGCACGTACTCTTCGAGTCGTCAGACATTTTGGAAATCTTTCAAGTACAGGCGATAGTCATAGCAAAGTTGCGCAGATGGGAGTTCTCGAACGCAAAGTGGTTTGTGGGATGAGGAGAAGGGGGGAGAGTCAGTGGAGAGGGGCTATATGGGAGTTTGTAGTGCCCTGTTACCATTACGGCACGGTAGCCGATGCCTCGATTTAGCCGACTAAGAGTCCGGGATCCCGCCAGTCGCTGTGACTCACTAGGACCCTCGCCACCGCTCGGCTGAAATATTTCAAAGTTGTATATAACGACTGCCCTTCTCCCCTCATCGCCCCGTCTTTTCCCCCTGTCGCCGTCGTCGTTGTCGCCATCATCATTGTCCTTGTCGCCATCGTCATTGTCCTTGTCGCCATCGTCGTTGTCCTTGTCGTCGTCCTCGATCGACTCCAGCGCCGCCATCCTTGGGATCCATGCCCTGGGAACACTCCCCTGACCTCTATAGTCCATGTGCAACATGTAAGCCGCACTCGATCTGCTTGATTCATCTGCGATGCGGTCGCGTGACTCCGTTAGACCTCCTTTGGCTGCTAACATTTCTAGGCTGTAGCTTTAACCGTCCACGGCGACGCGGTGGGTTTGGTGGCTCGATAGGCCGCTTGGGACGTTTCCTGGACGCCTTGAATGGCCTAGGTAAATTTGCCATCCTGCGTTCATACCGTTCGTGCTGACTCGTCTTGCCTATAGCTAGCAATCGTGTTCTCACTCATCCCGAGTCGTAGCATGCACCGCTCGTTGCACCACCCATCCGGCACCATCTCCAGCTTGTATTTACGCCGTCGCCGTCGTTCTTGCGCGCCCAATCGCCTCCGGCGGCTCTCTGTTCCACCTGGTCCCCTGACTGGTTCGGGGGTCCTTGACCTCGACCTAGCGTGTTCGTTTCGATGATACGCTCGTTCCTGCGACGTGTAGGACATCCTATGAAGTCGTGGTAGCCGCCTGGTACGGCCGTTTTGCCGCCAAGCTCGTCTGGGGCCTCTGGAGCCCTCTCTGGTGAGTCTTCTGCAACCACTCGCTCTGAGCGTTCCTGCTCGAGTTCTGATGCGTCCCGTAGCCCCCTCGGCTGCCCTCCCACATCCTCGACACTTCCCGACGCTCCCGACGTGTCCATTTGAGCCGCTACCGCTCGAACGTCGGGGCTCGCCACTCCACCATACTGCCCCTCGAGCTCGACGCTCGGGGGCTCGTTCCACGAGTTCGCGGCCTCGTCGGACGGTTTCCATGGCTCAAGTAAGTCTGGTGGCGACTCTGGCATGTCGTCGTCGATCGTTGAGTGATATTTAGCAACACTTGTACTAGGAATTAAAGCATTTGCGAGAGTACTATAGGTCGAGATTGTGTAATTGAGGGGATTAAGTGTGTTGTGTGGATTAGAATATGTAAATGACTTGGAAATATCAATTGATGTATGACTTGAATGAGTGTTGGTTGGTATGAAGTCAGAAGAATTTGTAAACCCATCATTTGTGCCTTCACAGATTGTGGGTAGAGCCATCTCAAATTGTTTGTATTGGCTAAGTGCTGGATTTTTATGAGTATATACAGTAATTATTTCCAATGAACATAAAAAATTTACTAACCAAGATGTGAGACTGCTCATGATGTTCATTGTACATGAGTAGATGTTTGATCATGGGTTTCAATCCCATACATTATACAAGCAGTGATACTCTTGTTGATGCACTCATCATAGTCCTACCCATGCTTAATACTGTACCACCTAGCAATGGCCATCTGCAAATCACCAAAAATCCCACAGAACTCCCCAGTGTTCCCCAGGCTGCTCCTATAACTCACAGAACTTCACAGACATCCACAGAACCCCCAAACCCACAGACATTTACAGAACTCTCAGACCTTGTAGACCTATAGCTGCCCAGAGCACTCAGAGATCATGTCACTGGACAGCTCTGGACAGAGCTGGACAGACATAATCTTGCTGGACAGGACTAGCCAGACTAGACTAGTCATATCCTAACTTTGATAATGCTAACCTGATCTAACCTTGATAATACTAACTAGATTATACCTTGATAATCCTAACCTGATCTGATTATGATAATCCTCATCTGATCTAACCTTGATAATCCTAATCTGATCTAACTTTGATTATATCAACCAGATCTAATTTTAATAATCCTAACCTGATCTAACTATAATCATCCTAATCTAATCTAACTTTGATAATTCAAATCTGATCTGACTATGATAATCCTTATCTGATCTAACTTTAATAATCCTAACCTGTGTCACATCCCATGTCAGTCCAACCCTTAATTCTGATCCTCCAACCCTTCCTCCAATCCAACACCCCTATTCTGACTCTATAGATCTCTCTGACTCTGTATGTAGCTCTGACTCCATTTCCGATTATCTTATCTCCAGATATACATTCTTGTATCTCTGCTAGGATTAGTTCTGCCCTTAGACTTTGCCTGTGGCTGTGTATGCAGCACCGGCATTCTCCTACTGTTACGATTTCTTTCCTATATCTGCATGTTCTCTTATTGTCCTATCTTCATCTGTCCCGATCCTGCATCCCCGGTCTGTTTCTTTACATTTATGGCCACATTCTTCTTCTATGGAATGCTCTCAAAGTTTCCATCATTCCACTGCAGTCATATCGCTTATGTTCCTGTCTGATTCAACTCAGATCTTCCCATTATAGTTTCCCTTTTGTTCATTCCCTTTACGGTACTTGGTCTGTGCACAAATACTTCTGGCTATATAAACCCTAGCTACAGACCATGTACCTTATTCTTGATCTACACAATTCAGCGCTATCTCGAGTCACCTCTCAGTCTGAGTCCTCAGTCCGGTCTTTGACTGTATAGTCCCCTAACTCCCGTTGGGCTGAGCTGTACCTCTTTGTGAGTGTCCTGCCCTCCGGCCAGTCCTAGTATCCATACTTGAGGTATGCTCCTACATAACAAAAGATCAAGAATCTCCTCTTGTCCCTCCTATTCAGGAGTAGGACACCCCTGTTATCACGTCTTGTCACATCAGACCCCCAGAATCCTCAGACGAGGATATCCCTAGCCAAGAGTCCTCCCATCGTCTTGTCCCTGTTCCCCCAGCTCCCACTCCACAGCACCATTGTCATTGTGTCTTTGCCTCATCCTCTAGTACCTACGGCCCTATTCCCTCACAAGCACCCCAACCTCTAGCCCCAACACCCCCAGTTGTCCCTCAACCCCCAGTCATCCCTCAACCCCCAGCCCCAGTACCCCCAGTCATCGTCATGACGGAACTTAAAGCTGTCCTCCCCACCGACTTCTCCAGAGAACCCACTGACACAGTACAATGGATCAAGGCCATGAAGGCCTACTTTACGATCAATGCCACTCTCTACACCACCGAAAGCCATAAGGTCATGACGACCCTCAATAAGATGAGCAAGGGACGTGGAGTTTCCTTCTCAGAAATGTGGTATGACCGCATGGCTGATGCCACTATCGCTAATAACAAGAAAACCTTCAACAAATTTGTTGAAAACTTCGAGTCCACATTCTACCCCTTTGATACCAAAGCCACCACCCACCTTGAACTCTCCAAACTTATCCAGAAATCTTTCAAACGCCCAGATGGAGAATCCGACGATGGTTTCCAAAAATACATCACCGACTTTCAGAACCTTGCAGTCAAGGCTGGGATCACTGACCAAGCCACCCTCATTGATCAGTTCTCCCTCAGACTTGATCAACAAATCGCCATCATGATTCTCTCCATGACAACCATCCCCACCACCATCGCTGATTGGCTAGAAAAAGCCAAGACATTCCATACCCAGAAAGCTCACATCGCTGCCCTTAAAAAGGGACACAGAACCCCCTCAACCTTCTCCACTCGCTCCACTGCTCCTGATCCCAATGCCATGGACATCGATGCAATCCATGTCTCCAAGCTTACTCCTGATGAATGAGCTCACTGCTTCCGAGAAGGCCTTTGCCTTTGCTGTTGAAAGAAAGGTCACAATGCCCAACAGTGTCATACCTTCACCTCTCAAACCCCCCAAACTCGATCCTCCAACAACCCCTTCTGTCCACAACAAGTCCAAGCCACCAACACCTCTTCCACCACCTCTGTCATCACCCCCACTCCCTCTGTCTCAAAACCCCCATCTGCTTTAGAAACCTATGTCAACAGCCTTTGCACTGGAGGAAAAGATGAAGGCGAGATCCTTCAGATCCTGAAACTCTGCTTTGACGATACCCCAAAGGAAGAAAGTCCCTCGGGTTTTCAGTAAGGGAAGTCATCCCAACGTCCTCTTCCCTAGATATCTCTGCTGTACTTGTAGGACTACCCAATGAATGAACCATGCATCTCCCAGTCCAATTGCAAGCAGGATCTCAAAGCATTGACACCACCACCCTCATCAATAGTAGTGCCACCAGTAGTTTCATCAACACTTCCCTTGTCTCCAAACTTCGCTCAGCCATCTGCTGCCTTCCCCAACCCCTCATCGCCTACAATGTCGACAGAACTCAAAACCATCAAGGAACGATCAAGTGGTCCATCACTGCAAATGCCATCTTCCCCAATGCTTTTGATAAAGTAACCCTTCTCGTTACCTCTCTTGGATCCTCTTGCATCATCCTTGGAACACCCTGACTTAAGAAAAGAAACCCCTCTATCAATTGGACTGCCAACACCCTCACTCTTCAGGATGCTGTGGTACCTCTTCATGAGAGTCTGCCCTGGAAGGAATTTAAAACAGATCTATATCCCCAACATCTTGGGAAAATCACTCTCTCAACTCAACTCACTCAATCTGAGAAACCTAAGGAGCAAGATGTTCTCTTGTGGTGTGAAGAGTTCGCTGATGTCTTCTCCGAAAAGATGTTCAGCATCCTTCCCCCACATCGTCCCTTCGACCACACCATTGACCTGAAACTGTCCTTTGTCCCCAAAATCGCTAAGATATACCCTCTCAATCCTGCGGAACATGAAGCATGCCGAACATTCATTGAGGAAAATCTGAGAACGGGCTGTATGGTCCCATCTAAATCCCCCTAAGCCTCATCATTTTTCTTTGTGCCCAAGAAAGATGGAACCCTCCGACCCTGCCAGGATTATCACTACCTCAACTCTCACACCATTCACAATGCCTATCCACTTCCCCTTATCTCCGAACTCATCGATGACATGAAGGATTCCACCCTGTTCACTAAATTTGATGTTCGTTGGGGATACAATAACATCTGCTTGCGAGAAGAGGACCAATGGAAGGCAGCGTTCATCACCCCATTTGGACTCTTCGAACCAACAGTCATGTTCTTTGGATTTAACAATGCCCCCCCATATTCCAGGCCTTCATGAATCATGTCTTTGCAGATATGATTGCTGAACATTGATTGAAGATCTACATGGATGACATCAGCATTCACACCAAGGATGATCTCAAACTACACCACACCCATACCAAATGTGTCCTTTGTCGACTCCGTGAACATAACCTCTCCTTCAAGATCTCGAAATGTTTCTTTGACGTAGCCACCATGGAATACTTCATCTGCAAACCACTGTTTTTGGCACAGAGCTGTACAGAGCTGTACAGAGCTTGTACAGTACACTATAGTCATACAGTACACAGAAAGGTCCCCCATTCTACAGTGAAATAAAAGTGATTCCAATGGTGTTATTTAGTGTAATGGAGTCTTATGAGACTAGTACATTATTGCACCGTAGCCTCTGTGGTCTCTGTACTGCACTGTAGCTCTGTGCCAAAAACAGTGGTTTGCAGATGTTAGGCCTTATCATCGGACAAGGACAGATCCAGATGAATCCCACTATGTTATCTGCCATTCACGATTGGAAACCTCCCTCCTCAAGTTTGTTCTTTCCTGGGTTTTGCTGATTTCTACCGCAAATTTATCCCTAGTTTCTCTAATCTCATCACCCCCCTCACCCTCCTTACCTGTAAAGATGAACCCTGGCTCTGGACACCTCTCCAACAGTAGGCCTTTGAAACTTTGAAAGATCACTTCTCCTCATCCCCAGTCCTTGCCTTTCCAGATGTCTCCTGTCCTTTTTCCATCATGACCAATGCTTCCCTTCTCACTGCCGGGGCGGTTCTCCTTCAATCTGATGCCAATGGTGATGTCCATCCCTATGCCTACTTCTCCAAAACTTTCAGTCTGGCAGAACACAACTATGATATCTATGACCGGGAGCTGCTTGCTGTTATTCTTGCCCTCCAGGAATGGCACCAATATCTCCTTAGTACCTCCCACCCTGTCACTGTCCTCACCGACCATAAAAATCTCTCTTACCTCAAAGACCCTCACAAACTCTCTTGCCGCCAAGCTCATTGGTCCTTATTTCTTTAGGACTTTGATCTGATCTGGCAGGTCACCCCAGGAGCTCGCATGGGTCCTGCCGATGCCCTCTCACGTAAGGACCTCATCAATACCACCTTGGACAATGCTTCCTCTCCTATCCTCCCTAACCCTCACATTATTGCTGCTCTCGACCTTGCTCTCGCCACTACCATCTGATCCTCCTCTGCTTCTGATCCTCTCGTTCTCCATGCCATTCAGGGCCTCCAAGATGGCTCCCCACTCTTCCCTCATTCTACCCTTTCTGACTGGTCTCTTGACAACAGACATCTTTTCTTCCACCATCGCATGTATGTTCCCCCAGCCTCACGTTCCCCCCTCCTCCTCGCACTTCATGAATCCCCTACCATGGGTCATATGAGCTTCTTCCATACGAAGGCTCTCGTTGAACGCGACTTTTGGTGGCCAGGCCTCTCCACCTTCGTTAAGAATTTTGTCACTGGCTGCACTCTCTGCCAGCAATCCAAGGTGAACACCCACCCCACCGTCCCACCACTCTCTCCCATTCCATCCACCACGTTGCTGCCATTTCACCAACTCTCCATGGATCTCATCACTGACCTCCCTATCTCCTCCAGATTTGATTCATTGTTGGTCATGGTCAACCATGGGCTTATGAAGGGGGTAATTCTCATCCCTTGCACTAAAACCATCGATGCTGCAGGAGTGGCATAGCTATTTTTCCATCACATATTCAAACGGTTCGGTCTTCACAACTCCATCATCTCTGATTGAGGCCTGCAGTTTGCCTCCACATTCGCTTGAGAGCTCACTCAACTCCTCCACTATGATGTGTGCCTTTCCACCACTTACCACCCTCAGATGGATGGACAAACTGAGCAGACCAATCAAGAGATCAAAACCTATCTCCACCTCTTCTGTGCCAACCAACCTCACTCATGGTCCTCATTCCTCACCTCCACTGAGTTTCACCATAACTCTTCCCCTCATTCTTTCACTAAAACCTCCCCATTCTCCCTTATGCTTGACTACAAACCTTGCACTTATCCCGCTCTTGGAAAGACATTCATTCCTGCTCTCTCTTCCCACCTCACCCTTCTAGAAGAATCCCAAAAGGAAGCGCTTGCAGCACATGAATCTGCATGTTGACTGATGACGCAACATGCTTCCCAGAAGTTCTCTCCATGGAAAGTCGAAGATAAGGTATGGCTAGAGGCAACCAATCTTTGCATCCCCTTCCCCTCCCGAAAACTTGCCCCCAAACATCTCAGCCCCTTTGAGATCTCCCAGGTCCTATCTCCCCTCACCTACTGATTACGTCTCCCTTCCACATGGAGAATCCATGACATCTTCCATGCCACCCTCTTATCGAGCTTCCGCTCCACTGAAGCACATGGACTGATGTTCCCACCACTGCCTCCTGATGTAATCGAAGGTGAGGAAGAATATGAGGTGGATGGCATTCTCTCACACAAGGGTTCTCCCGGTCATTATCGATACCTGACTGCATGGAAGGGTTACTCAGCATCCGAAAATACGTGGGAACCTGAGAGTAATCTCTGTCACACCAAGACAATCCTCTCTTCGTATAAAAGAACTCACTCCTTATGATAGTTTTGATGTCACCTGTCCCAGTTTTCTTTTACACCACCATCCTTCTAAACCTCCTCCTCCCTCTTGTTCGCTATGCCTTCTATGTTTTCCGTCCCATTGTCTACATCGTCCTCTTCACATTCAAGTTGGTCTTCTACTTCTCCTTTGTGTTCACAGCCTGTGTGGCCTTGCTTTCTTCCCTCTTCTTCTATCAACATGCTTTATGCTGCTATCCTTGCCACTCCCACCCTCATCCACGCCCTCAACCTTGATCCACAGTTCAAGTTGGACAAGGTCACACAGGAATTAGTGTGCCTTTTTCATGACACTTCTCGCATTCAGTCCCTTCACTTTCAAGCTGCTCCCTCCGATTTACCTGTCAATTTCGGCCTTCATCTTTGCCTCACCATTAATTGTCTCCCTGATCACATCCTTACTATTCTCCACCTTTATGGATTCCATAGCTACATTCAACATCTTGATCTAGCTGTCCTCTACCCCACCTTTCGCCGCATCTATTGTTCCTTGCCTCCTGAAGCTTGTGATCATTACATTCATTCTATAGAAGCTTTCAAGACTCGCCCTTTACCTGTTCCCACTCCCCCTTTGTCAAAACTAAGCAAAAGGGCAATGGAGCCCACTCAGCCGTTGTCCAGGAAGAAGCAAGAACAACTAGTTATTCACCTAAGCAAAAGGGCAATGGAGCCCACTACATACATTAGATACAGTAGAAAAGAAAAGTGAATATAACTCTCACCTCAGCCGTTGCCCAGGAAGAAGCAAGAATGACTGAGGAACATGTAAGGAAGAAAAAGGGTTTTATAGTAATGGGTGGAGGCGTGCTTGTACAACTCCAACTATCCACAAAAGGGAATATAGAGATGGGACAAGAAATGAACAAGTCAAGTGTTACCGAGTGTGTTCCAGGTCCAGGAACACTCGGAAACACTTGGGAAGGACTTGAAAGATTTGAAGTCATCAAGTCCCATATTTCTGAACTCGGAAGCGTTCGGAAGCGCAGGAACTAATCTCGGAAGCACATGATTCCAAACTGGAAGCATTGGAAGCGCGGGAAAGTTCGGAAAAGTCTCGGAAACTATGGAATGAAAGTGTAAGTCTAATTTATTAATTTGGAGGAGTAAAGTTCTGATGTTTGACACTTTTCCCCTAATGCCAAAACCCACAAGGAGCGAACAAAGCATGTCCTTCAATGCATGCAGGAACTTGATCTCCATCTTAAGATTGAGAAGTGCAAGTTCACCACCTCTGAGGTTGAGTACTGTTAGGGCACGTTCTTCTCCGCTCTGCTCCAGTCAGTCGGAGGTGCAGACGAAAGGTTGAGAGTGACGAGAGGGGTCCGGAAGGCCAGAGGTGTCGAGGATGTTGGTCTCAGTGATGCGGGGTGGCACACTGTACCCTTGCGTGCTCTCAGTCCTCTGAGGTCGGAGGTCAGATGGAGAAGGATAGAGATGCCGGAGACGGAATCTGACGGAGGAAGACTGAAGAGAGGATAGGAGAAGATGGCTATAGTCGATATTCAGACTGGAGTGTACAAGAGGTAAGTACCGAGTATATATAGTATGGAGTCCGAGGCTATGTACTACGGATGACTGAGGCGGATGACTGAGATGGAGTTGGAAGGGAAACTACTCCAGAGCTGTGCTTCCAGGTAGGAGAATGCTGGAGCTGTGCTCGCGTAGAGAACACAGGTACGGGCAAAGTCTATGAGCAGAACTAACTAAACGGAGGTAGTACATATCGGGAACAGGAACAAGAACGGAGTCTGGAGGTAGATACAAGAGTCGGAGAGGAGA
>JBBPLV010000748.1:0-14614 GCA_038089975.1 Boletellus ananiceps | reverse complement strand
GCAATGCGGTGCATAGCGCGGATATTTCAGGTGTCGCAAAACGGAGGACAATATTCGCGGAGCGTTGCATCGACGTCACGAACGTCTCGCCGTCGTCTGTGTTGTACCCGTACGTCAAGGCCATGACTACGCTTGCAGAAAACCTGTGCATTAGAAGATGATGCATAAAAGAGAGCCCCCACACGATGCGGTAAATAGAATGCAACACCCACGTTGTGATGTGTGCTTCGTGGTGTGTCGGATCGTCCAGTAGTTCGGCCAGCATCTTGTACGCACTCTGGAGTTGTCTTGGACGGTAAGTCAGCGCTGCCTTGGCGTGAAAGACCTCATGGGACAATCGTCGATGCAACTTTAACCTCGGTCCATACCGCGCGGCCGTGGTCGTCCAGCCCCAACCGAAGCTATGCTCGTGTATTCGTTAGTGCAGAGTGTATGCAAGAATTGGGAGCTGCAGAGCGCACAGATCTATTATAGAGTACACGGGGCGATCAGAGTACTTGTCGGAGCGCTTTTCGAGCAGATCGACGGCAACGTCTTCCGAGTTTAATATGATGATTTCCTGCCCCAGAGCCTGGGTGTACACGATATCTCCTTTTCAAATGGACCGTCGTACGTTCATACCGTAGTCAGATGTGCACGAAACACGGGACATACCATACGTCTTTGACCATGTTGTATATGTGAGGTAGGGAGCGCCCGTGTCTAATTCGAGCACATTTCCCAGGAAAGGGATGGGCTTCGGGCCTGGTGGGAGAGGTAGTCCCGCGGGAGATCGTGACTTGCGTCCGCGTACGATGACGAACAGGACTACTGCGAGCCCGAGCAGGACCAGAATCATGATAGCCTGAGTAGAACAAGGGTAGAGACGGACATGATGCGTCTACGCCACAACCAAGAAAACGCTGGTGCGCACAAGCTGAGCTGAAAACGGCCGTCGACTTGGCGACTTGGGAAGTCTTCTCGCCGTGCCGGGATCCTGATTTTGAATCGACGGCCCGCCCAACGAACTTCGGCAGAGCTGAGTTTGAAACATGGCGAGGTGACTTTTAACCTCGTGTCTGCACGTAATAATAGGTCACATGCATGCCTTTGGTTCCACTCTTTCCATGGTCCTCACGATTTCCAGCTAAGGATTCTCGGGCGATGTGAGTGGCATGAGAGGACATGAATGGATTATCTCGATCGTGTCCAGGTCTGAATCCCACGCACATCACTTGATTCGTCCTTGAACTTCATCTTCGATGGGCGCGCCGAGCGGCATCTGTGCGTTTCGAAACCGGCAGCCGTTTTCGACTGCAAGTTTGAGCTACTCCTAGTCGCACATTTCTTATCATCCTGGCGAAGTAGGCACGTCTGCTAAGCCCGTGTGTTCATCATCTTGCACGTCCACGAGGCGTCTTCGTGCAAATACGCTACGTTAATATCGCTGACCTGAACGTTATTCAGAGGTAGAGTCTCCCTCGGTCCAGCCTGGCACGGTGAACGCTTTTTCTGCCATTGGGTTCAACCACACCTGTGCTCCCCTTTGCATTCAGGACTCTAATGATGCGTTTGATATCAACGTGGCCTACGGAAGATGCAATTCTCACACAAACGACACAGCATGCGCTTCCTCCATTCGGCTGGGACATCGAGTCTGCTACGGGATCCGGAGAAACGATAAACAAAGACCACTCGCAAGCGTCGAGCGCGGCGAAGAGACAGGCAGGGGATATAGCCAGCATTCTTGGGCCTCGGTAATCCGCCTTGTGTCGTCCAGAACGGGTTGTCTCGGCTATGACCCCTATCGACGCATAGATCGAACCCAGGGACAATAAACACGAAAAAAAGAACGAACCAACTCACTCCCAGTCCACGAGGAGCTCTACCTGTGACAGTTCTGTATCGCAGAGATGGTGTTCCGGTTTGGGAACAATAAGTTGCGAAAGACTCCGAGATCAAGCGTTGACTGCTTTTTTTCTTCATCCAGGAAATTGTGGCCATCTATCTCGGGACACATCCCAACGAGTCCAGCCGCGTACAGCTCATCTGATTGACTAGTATTCCCAGGAAATGCCCCTCGTTCCTGTCCATCGCACGCATGCCTTGTTCCAGAGCCATCGGGTCAACACGTCACGTATAATCAGTCTGATCTCAAGATGGAACTTGTGTGCTACGCTTGACCTAGAATCACCGTCGAGTACATATTGGCCAAAATACATTGCGACCAGTTGAACGCGGCAAGATCGGCACACTCACGGTCAAGGACGTCGACCGAAGAAACATTGACGCTCAGACCGGGATTCCCTTGCCGATTTCGCAGCAGCGACTTGAATGACGTTACAGAGTCTATGCCCTGTCTGCCAAGGAGCAGAGCCAAGAAAATAACAGCCCCGGAGGCATTTTGCCTAATATAGGATGCAAACAGCGCAGATCGTACACTACCCGTGAGATCGTGAACGAAAGAATATACTCGAAGCATATATCACGAGTCGACAAGGCTGGCATCTACCATCGATGCCAGCTTTCGAGCATCCATCCCCTCATCCCTCGGCACGAACTTGCACGGGAACGGGAGTGGATGTCTGCAATCATTATCACAAAGGAACCGGCGTCAACTAAACGTTACTCGCTCTAGGCAGAGCGGTCACGCACGTCGTCAGACCCTTGTTCCACTCGACCTTGTCAGACCCTTCCGTCTTTTCAATCTTGAACAATGCCAGAATGCACACCATCGCCGACCACAGCGATGCATCAGCAACGTGCCTCCCGGGACTGTTGGGTGTACCATGTCAGAGACATGCATGCTCCGAACAGAGGCAGTGGTACCCACCAGATTCGACGGCCAAACCCAAACGCCCAGGAAACGTCGTCCGCGTTCAGCGTACCATCGTCCTGCAAGAACCGCTCTGGTATGAATGCGTCCGGGTTCGGATACTTTTCTTCGTTATGCGAGATCGCCCTGTTGTATCACCGTCGTCACGTGTCCATGCTTGCGAGTCGATTACCCTTACCAGTGATTGGCTATAACTGTCGCGCCTTGCCACATTGATCAGTTAGAATCGCTGCCACTCGTCCGGACTACTCACCTCGCGGAATGTAATACCCTCGGTACACATCGTGTTCAGATGTCGCATGAGGAAGTCCTGCGATACATCAGTGCATTCAGATCTTTGAGAGGGGTGATGAACGCACCGATGGATGTAACTGGATGCCACCTCATCGTCTCCCGTAATATTGCGTCCACGTATGGCAACGATTCCCTGTCTCCGAAGTCTGGCAGGCGGTCCCGGCCGACAACACGATCGATGTCTTCTTGTGCACGACGTTGCACCTCGGGATGGTTCATCATGAGGTAGATAAATACGCCAAGGGTCCCATGGGTCTGGTTGGCCACACATCACTCCGTAATCCACAAACGAGAGAATGGTGAAACAGACCGTCTCGACAGAAGCTGAGGATGTTGGCTGTGGTCAGCTTCAGAGACACGATGAAAAGGGGGTGTTACCTGCATATAGTGTCCCGGCGGCTTCTTTGATGGCTTGCGCGAGCTCAGGATTTTTGGTATCGTCATCCAAATCATATCTGGTGAGCGCATCGGTAACCATGCACGGTACCGCATTCCCTTCCGCCTTGCGCTCCCGTTAGCTATGCTCACGTACCATCGATATTTGGAGACGTACAATGCGTCGTTTCACCCATGCGAATGGTGCATTCACTGCCTCAGACACGAGAGGTCTACATTCTGCAGCCACGTATTTGAACCCCATTCCAGGAAACCACGCCGGCAATGCCACGACTGATGCATACACGTTCCAATCAACATCGGGGGCATGAAATCGAACGACAGAGACGCACCGAACGGAAATGCAGCGCATAGGGCGGATATCTCAGGCGTCGCAAAGCGAATAATAATGTCCGTGGCACGTTGCATCGAGGCCACGAACGTCCCCCCATCGCTCATGTCGTACCCGTACGTCACGGCCATGACTATGCTCGCCGAAAACCTGTGGACAAAGAGATGATGCATGAAAGAGAGTTCAGCATGATGAGGTTGTGAAACGCACATCATGATAGGCGCATCATAGTGTGTCGGATTGTCCAGGAGCTCCCCCAACATCTTGTACGCACTCTGGATTTGTTTTGGGCGGTAAGTGAGTGCTGCCTTGGCGTGAAAGACCTGATGCGACAATTGTCGATGTAACTTCAACCTCGGTCCATACCGCGCAAACATGGTTGTCCAGCCCCAACCAAACCTGCGTCCGTGCGTTTGTCAGAGCCGAGTGTATGCAGGAATGGGGAACTGTAGAACGTACAGTTCTTGTATAGAACGCACGGGGCGATCAGAGTACTTGTCGGAGCGCTTTTCGAGCAGATCGACGGCAGCGTCTTCCGAGTTTAATATGATAATTTCCTGCCCCAGAGCCTGGGTGTACACGATATCTCCTTTTCAAATGGACCGTCGTACGTTCATGCCGTAGTCAGATGTGCACGAAACACGGGACATACCATACGTCTTTGACCATGTTGTATATGTGAGGTAGGGTGTGCCCGTGTCCAGCTCGAGCACATTTCCCAAGAAAGGGATGGGCCTCGGGCCAGGTGGGAGAGGTGGTCTCGCGGGAGATCGTGACTTGCGTGCGCGTACGACGACGAGCAGAACTACTGCGAGTCCGAGTAGGGCCGCGATCATGGCGATCTGAGTAGAACAAGGGAAGATATGGATATGATGCGTCGACGCCACAAGCAATAAAAAGGCTGGCGTACACAGGCTGGACTGGAAACGGCCGTCGACTTGGTGACTTGAAACTTTTCGCTGTGCATGTGAACTCTGGCAGAGTTCGGCGTGGTAATGTCTGAACATGGCGACTGTGCCCGCACGCTCTTCCTATGGTATGGAAGGTCGGACAATCGCACT
Source organism: Boletellus ananiceps (assembly GCA_038089975.1). Taxonomy (NCBI): domain Eukaryota; kingdom Fungi; phylum Basidiomycota; class Agaricomycetes; order Boletales; family Boletaceae; genus Boletellus; species Boletellus ananiceps. Next base: position 9,717 of record JBBPLV010000748.1, on the reverse strand, counting down.
CGGTTTGTGCTTCGACTCCAACCGAACGGCATACTCCATTTAGCGATTGGCAGATTAGGAACTTAAAAAATCAAAATCTACAAATTAAAAATTACAAACCGAGGAATTTAAATCGAAAAACAGCGGTCTGCCAAATCCAAGAAGTCGGTTTCGGTAATGGCATGTACAGTATATGGAGCTGGAAGTGCCACATAAATAAACGCGTTATTGGTGGACTGCGCGCGCGATGTACGTTACATCAGCGCAATTCCGTGGTTCAAACCCGCGCGATCGGCCCATCAGCTGAAATGAATTTTGGCCGACTGCGCGCGATATGCATCACATCGGTGTGATTTTGAACACTGGCTCAGATCTGCGCAATTCAGTGTTTGATGTTCATCAGAAATTTAGCACGTTACTTAATCACCCTTATTTGTACTTTTCTCATCTACTCCGTGCGGGCAAGGCGGATAAGACAAATAACCTCATACTAATACCGTAGGATAAGCTCACACCGAGCAAGTAAAATAAGCACACAGTTCTCATCAAGCGGAAAAAAATCCAATAATGCGTGATAAGCGGACCAGGCTCCATCTCCTGATTGCGCAGCGCACACACACCGTACGTAGACGTGCATATGCGCGCTCGTTCTTGCACATGGCGCGAAACGGCAACGGTACCTGTGCTTGCCCACGCACAGGGAGCGAGATTGCGAGGGTGAGGGTGGGAGCCAGCACGAGATGGCAACGGCAGGGGGTGGGCGTGCGAGACATTGAGGGTGAGGGCGAGGACGAGCGGCACGCTCATTCTTGCGGTCGGTGCAAGACGGAGACGGGGTGGGCATACTAACACAAGTGGGCGTGACAGGCGTGCGGGTGGGCACGCCAGTCGGTGAGGGGGTCTCTGAGGGAGAAAGAGGGCGAGAGGGCGAGCACGCACACGCTCGTTCTTGTGTTTGGTGCGAGACAGCGACCGCATGGGTATGACGGGGATGCGGCAAGGGGGGTACGGCCGTTTCGCCACCCGACTCCCCTGGGCTGTCTGGAGCTCCCCATGGTGAATCGGCTTGGACTCTCGATTCGCTGCTCCCGCTCCCACCTTCGACCTTTTCGGTCACCCTCGACTCCCTCGACGCCTCGCACTCCACCCACTCGGCTCGTTCGCCCATCCTCGCGTGCTCTGCTGCATCGTCGGGTGGCTTTGAAGTCGCATCTGGACGATGTTCATCGTCGCCTGGCGCGTCTGCAGCGTCATTCGACATGCTCGCCTCCTCCGTCCAGTCCTCGCCTAAGGTGTCTGCGCAATCGCGTGACGCGCTAAGTGCGCTCGCGCCTGCTGTCGTCATTGCTGAGCCACTCTTGGTTCGTGGTTTTGTCAGGTGGTCTGGGGCGTGGCCATGGGCGCGAGCGGGCAAGGTGCTAGCAGGATGCTGGGGCGAGCCCTATAAAGCCCGCGTGAGGTCAACAAATGAATGGGAACGAGTGGGGCTCACGAACAAGCGGGTAGCGAGTACATTGGGTACGTAGAACAATGGTGAACAGGTGGTGCCCACCACCACGAAGGTGTGGGGAGCAAGCGCGTTGGGCCACGACGAGCCGACGAGTCACACGTCACACATCACACGTCACATGCGGATGCTAAAATTTCTCCAAGCCTCAGGACTACCTGTCCGCGCCGGCCCTAATTCCTAATTCACCGTTTATGCACCCGTTCGTCTGTTGGCCTGAGTGTCAACGCTCGTACAACAAAAACCTGTATGGAGTGTCTAACGGTCATGCTCTGGTCATGCTAATCGCGACGGATCAAAAATTTTCAACTCAGACATGGCAGGACGTCTGAAGATCTGACCCCTGGTCACCGCTCGTCTGATGCCCCGAGTTTTTTTGTCAGGTCGTCGTAGATCAATAGCACAATGGTTCTTCGTCACGAGGACTGTGTGTAACAAGAAAACAAAACAACAAGGTGTTGGTACATATGTCATGAATCAAATGGGATGCAAGACTTGATATCAACAAGATCAGCACCCACCAAAAACCTGTACCTGCGTCTAGGGTACGGGTTTTGTCATGGGTATGCCATCACATATCCCTGCCCGTACCCATAGCGGGTATGCATGCCGCACACGAGCGTGCTGGCGCAGGAGTCAAACGGGAGGACGTGTTGAGCACATCAAACGAAGCTGCAGGCACGCCGGGCGATGACGAGCGTCAGCCTGACGCACCTCCAGAGCCACCCGACGCAGCTCACGTTGAGCACACGAAGGTAGGGGTCAGCGACCGAGCGCAGGTGTCGAGGTTGTCGAGGGAGATTGTCGAGGGCGCAGGCGAGATCGGTGACATGGAACATCGACCAGAGGGCTCCACCGAGCCACCAAATGGTGCAGAAGGACGTCACGGGTCGAGCCAAAGGGAGGCGTGGCGCGGGTCACGCTGACGCAGGTGGTGCCGACGAAGTCCAAATGGCCCTCCAGGATGTTGGAATCGAGGGTGATCGCGTGGGATCATGTCGAGCTGTGTCGCTCAAAGGAGAGAAAGCCAGCGCGCATGTGCACGGGCGATCGATGTCGGTCGACGACGACCGTGGTCAGCGGACCCAACAAGATAACAGCGACATACCTGGACCATTCCCAGTCCCATCTGAACCACCTGAACCACCGACAAGGCCCTCAATCGAAGGAATGTACCCCCGAGCGTCGAGCTCGAGGGGGGGTGGATTGGACTTGCGAGCTTCGACGACCAGGTCGTAGCGGCCAAGGCGAGTGTATCGGGAGTGACAAAGGGTGCCGAGGACGCAGGAAAAATGCTGACGAGGCTACAGGAAGTGTCAGAACTCGAGCGCGAACACCCAGAGCGACAGGTAGGAGGGCACTCACCTCCGGAGGCTCCAGAGGTCCTAGACGAGTCGAGTGGCAAAACGGTTGCACCACACAGTTCCCAGGTTCAGTGGACGTCCCACGGGCGTCAAGGACGAGCATGGTGGTGAAACGAGTGCGCCGCGTCGAGGTAGCTGCTGAGGAGGTCACTGGGGCAGGGCGAGTTGGGATATGTCGATGGCGATAGAGACCATTTGGGCGCTGGTGAAAGCCCTATCCAACACTGCCGCTGCAACCCATTCGATGCCAGCTCCCTTGCCTCATTCCATACACTTGTATTGGCTTGAATTACGTAGGAATCGTTGCTAACCCGCGCTGAGGGCACAGGAAGGGGTCCGGGTACCACGAGGTCCTACCCAGACCCCGACCTACAAGTACCCTTATCCATGACCCATGCGGGTCATGGGAACCATGGTATTCCCTAGGCCCACGTCATCTAGATGAGTCACAGAGTCGCGCCCCCGACGCAGTGGAATGCGTGAGGGCATGTGAGAGTATTGAGCGGGTTGAAGTGGCGCACAGTGTTGGACTCGTGTCGATTGACAACGCTCAGTCAGCGCACCCGATGGGTCGATGGCGACGTACCAGGAGCATCCCAGCGCCTCCAGAACCACCACCGGGTAAACCTGAGACCGCATGTATACCCGCTATGGGTACGGGCAGGGGTATGTGATGGACATACCCATGACAAAACCCGTACCCTAGACGCAGGTACGGGTCTTTGGCGGGTGCTCTGAATCGTCTTGTTGATATCAAGTCTTGCATCCTCATTGTGCTATTGATCTACGACGACCTGACAAAAAAACTCGGGACATCAGACGAGCGGTGACAAGGGGTCAGACGTCCTGCCGTGTCTGAGTTGGAAATTTTTGATCCGCCATCAGCATGACCAGAGCATGACCGTTCCATGCATGCTCTTTGCTCCAGTCTTTCCATGGTCCCCACGATTTCCGGCTATTAATTCTCGGGCGATGTGAGTGGCATGAGAGGACATGAGTGTGTCTAGGACGCACATCACTCGTCCTTGAACTTCATCGACATCTTCGATGGGCGTGCCGAGCGATCTGTGCGTTTCGAAACCGGCAGCCGTTTTTGACTGCAAGTTTGAGCTGCTCCTAGTCGCACATTTCTTATCGTCCTGGTGAAGTAGGCACGTCTGCTAAGCCCGTGGGTTCATCACCTTGCACGTGCACGTAAGCGTCTTCGTGCAAGTACGCTACGTACCGCTGGCCTGAACGTTATTCAGAGGCAGAGTCTTGCTTGGTGCAGCCTGGCACGGTGAACGCTTTTTCTGCCATTGGTTTCAACCACACGTGTGCTCCCCTTTGCATTCAGGACTTTCGTGATGCGTTTCATATCAACGTGGCCTACGGAAAATGCGATTATCACACAAGACACAGCATGCGCTTCCTCCATTTGGCTGGGACATCGACTCTTCTACGGGATCCGGAGAAATGATTAACAAAGAACACTCGTAGGCGTCAGGCGTGCCGAAGAGACAGGCAGGGAATATAACCAGCATTCTTGGGCCATCGGGTCAACACGTCATGTATAATCAGTCTGATCTCAGGATGGAACTTGTGTGCTACGCTTGACCGTCGAGTACATGTTGGCCAAGACACATTGTGACCAGTTGAACGCGGCAAGATCGGCACAGTCATGGTCAAGGATGTCGACCGAAGAAACGTTGACGCTCAGACCGGGATTCCCTTGCCGATTTCGCAATAGCAACTTGAACAACGTTACAGAGTCTATTGCCCAGTCTGCCAAGGAGCAGAGCCAAGGAAATATCAGCTCCGGAGGCATTTTGCCTAATATAGGATGCAAAAAGCGCAGATCGTACACTACCCACGAGATCGTGAACGAAAGAATATACTCGAAGCATACATATATCACGAGTCGACGCGGCTGGCATCTACCATCGACGCCAGCTTTCGAGCATCCATCGCCTCGTCTCTCGGCACGAACTTGCACGGGAACGGGAGTGGATGTCTGTAATGGTGGTGACGAAAGAATCGGCGTCAGCCAAACACCACTCGCCCTAGGTAGAGGTCACGCACGTCGTCAGACCCTTGGTCCACTCGACCATGTCGGACCCTTCCGTCTTTTCGATCGTGAACAGTGCTAGGATGCATGCCATCGCCGACCATAGCGAAGCATCAGCGACATGTCTCCCGGGACTGTCGGGTGTACAATGTCAGAGACATGCACGCTCCGAATAGAGGTAATGGGACCCACCAGATTCGACGGCCAAACCCAAACGCCCAGGGAACATCGTCCTCGTTCAGCGTACCATCCTTCTGCAAGAACCGCTCTGGTATGAACATGTCTGGGTTCGGATACTTCTCCTTGTTATGCGAGATCGCCCTGTCGTATCACCGTCGTCACATGTCCATGCTTGCGAATTGATTACCCTTACCACAGATTGGCTATGACTATCGCGCCTTGCCACATAGATCAGTCAGGGTCACCGCCATCGTCCGCACCACTTACCTCGCGGAATGTAATACCCTCGGTACACATCGTGTTCAGATGTCGCATGAGGAAGTCCTACGATACATCAGTGTGTTCACGTCCTTGAAAGGGGTGATGAACGCACCGATGGATGCCACCGGATGCCACCTCATCGTCTCCCGTAATATTGCGTCCACGTATGGCAACGATCCCCGGTCTCCGAAGTCTGGCAGGCGGTCCCGGCCGACAACACGATCGATGTCTTCTTGTGCATGACGTTGCACCTCGGGATGGTTTATCATGAGGTAGATAAATACGCCAAGGGTCCCATGGGTCTGGTTGGCCACACATCACTCCATAATCCACAAACGAGAAGATGGTGAAACAGACCGTCTCGACAGAAGCTGAGGATGTTGGCTATGGTCAGCTTCAGAGACACGACGCATGCATAGCGAAAAAAAAAAGTGTTACCTGCATATAGCGTCCCGGCGGCTTCTTTGATAGCTTGCGCGAGCTCAGGGTCTTTGGCATCATCATCCAAACCATGTCTAGTGATCGCATCGGTAACCATAGATGGTACCGCACTCCCTTCCGCCTTGCGTTCCCGTTAGCTATGCTCACGTGCCATCGATACTTGGAAACGTACGATGCGTCGTTTCACCCATGCGTATGGTGCATTCACCGCCTCAGACACGAGAGGTCTACATTCCGCAGCCTCGTACTTGAACCCCATTCCCGGAAGCCACGCCGGCAATGCCATGACTGGTATACACATGCCAATCAACATCAAGGGCACCAAATCAAACGACAGAGACGCACTGAAAGGAAATGCAGCGCATAGCGCGGATATCTCAGGTGTCGCATAACGGATGACAATATCCGTGGCACGTTGCATTGACGTCACGAACGTCTCCCCATCGCCCATGTCGTACCCGTACGTCACGGCCATGACTACGCTCGCCGAAAACCTGTGGATAAAGAGATGACGAATGAAAGAGAGCACAGCATGATGAGGTTGTGAAACGCACATCGTGATAGGTGCCTCATAGTGTGTCGGATTGTCCAGTAGCTCCCCCAACATCTTGTACGCACTCTGGATTTGTTTTGGGCGGTAGGTGAGTGCTGCCTTGGCGTGAAAGACCTGATGCGACAATTGTCGATGTAACTTCAACCTCGGTCCATACCGCGCAGACTTGGTTGTCCAGCCCCAACCAAACCTGTGTCCATGCGTTTGTCAGAGCCGAGTGTATGCGGGAATGGGGAACTGTACAACGTACAGATCTAGTATAGAATGCGCGGGGCGATCCGAGTATTTGTCGGAGCGCTTTTCGAGCAGATCGACGGCGACGTCTTCCGAGTTCAATATGATAATTTCCTTCCCTAAAGCGCGAGTGTACACGATATCTCCTGTCAAAATTGGACGGTCCCACGTTGATACCGTAGTCCGACGTGCATGAAACGCGGGACATACCATACGTCTTTGACCATGTTGTATATGTGAGGTAGGGAGCGCCCGTGTCCAGTTCGAGCACATTTCCCAGGAAAGGGATGGGCCTCGGGCCAGGTGGGAGAGGTAGTCCCGCGGGAGATCGTGACTTGCGTGCGCGTACGATGACGAACAGGACAGCTGCGAGTCCGAGTAGGACCACGATCATGGCGATTTGGTAGAACAAGGGAAGAGACGGACATGATGCGTCGATGCCACGACCAAGAAAACGCTGGCGTGCACAAACTGAGCTGAAATCGGCCGTTGACTTGGCGACTTGGCAACTTTTCGCTGTGAACTCTGGCAAGGTCTGAGTTAGAAATATGGCGGCTGTGCCTGCACGCTTGATGTCCTTCACGGTTTCCAACCGTCGATTTTGGGGCAATGTGGGCATGAGAGGGTATGAACGGATTATCTCGACCATATCCAGGTCCGAATCTCCACCACACCACTTGAAACTCCAACGAGGATGAATCACTCCGAGCTGTTGTCGTGTTTTCAAGATTCTCTAGCGCTCTGCCAATCCATCGCCTTGGCACAGTGAGCACGTCTGCCAAGCCCGTGGGTTTGCGAGCTTGAACGTGCACGAGACGTCTCTGTGCACCACACTGCCGCCAAACGACGGCAGAATGCGTCTGACAAACAGAACGTTGAGTTCAGGACAGCTCCGTTTACATTTCAATCTGTCCAAAGTCCAATGGGTGTGCGCTTCACAACAAATCAAAACCAGCATTCCACGGTCAGCGTTCGTTTTATATCGAGTCCTATGTGTATACCGGCGATTCGTAGTGCATGCACGCTCTACCCCGAAAGGGACACAGATCATGGCATCAGTCGCTGCGTACAACCGGTGAGCATGCAACATGGTGACATGCATATCATGGAATAATCTATGGCAACATACCACAGTGAGAAAGGGCTGTGGGGCGAGGATGCACACGAATCAACCCTGATTGCTAGCTGAACGGCGTTGCGAGTGCGACAAAGTCCGTCCAGATTGCTGACCATTCGAACTTGTAAGGCACCAACTCGCGCATATATGAAGCTTTCAACACCGACGACGTCTTTAACAGGATGGCGTTCTCGAGCGGTACGGCTGTATGCTTGGGATGGCACTTTGTGTAGGCAGTTTTCTTCGCTGACTTGGAAACGAAACGTGCTGACCGTCAAACAGGGTCCTCGAAACGCAGACGTTCCCTGTGGAACTCGCTGGGAGGTTCGAGCTCACGATGACAGCACAGGCAGAAAAGATTGACCGTGGCGCAGGAGTCGTGATGGATCCAGTAATTGAAGATGACGTGTTCTTTTGTGTCAGTCGTGCGTTTCTATTTTCTCAGTTGACATATCATCGTCTTACCGAACACTCTGAATCTAGTAGGTATACAGGACAGCGTCAAAACAGCATCCATGATATAGGCTTCGAAACTTTGAGTTTCACTCTGGAGATACAAATACAGTTGCAAGATTTGTGATATATCAGTCGGAAAGAATTCCAACACTATCCACGGGTTTGAGGTAAGTTTATCCGAGATGGAGTGAACAGATGTGAGTGGAACACCTACCTATATCCGTCGTCTTTTGCTGGGGCGTTCTACATACGATTTGGGTGTGGTCACTCTGAACCTTGGCTGGTTCCCAGTCGATGGACGATCGCTTTCACGTTGTCCATCTTGTCCCGCTACATCGGCCAGCGAACTGGACTCGTCATTGCAAAATGCGAATTCCGCTGATGCTTCAAGTAAGCCATTCTGTGGCTATAAATGATGAAATGTCTCCTCACCGCTGGTGTGAACGAATCTCAGTCGATGTTCGTCACGAAAGAGTGCATTGTAGAGTCTGTCAGCGTCTTCTGCCCCCAGGCCGGATATCCCTTTATCTCTGTCACGGACGACCCCCTCTGGCCAATTGAAAATCATGTATCCTTTCTTCGCGAGATCTCCTTCCAGGGTCGACCATGGGAGCCGACCATGGGACAACATGAACCCGGCCCCGCCTGCACAGCGGGGGGTCGAGCAATGTTGAGCGTGTCTGGAATTCGTGCAATTTGAGAGACAACTCACGAAGCATTTCTACCAGTCTCTGTTTAATCTTGTCGATCCGTCGACTTTTCCTCGGATCACCACCTGAAGACGACACGGAGCGAAAGACGGAGGTGTGGGGTCCGCTCGGCCTCGCACACCTATCAACCGGTACGATTCAAGGTCAGGCTAGACACGAACGCGATGAGCCGAAATTACTCACACCAACTGCGCACCGGAATCCGACGTGCGTTCCGAGCTAGTCGACAGAGTGCTCTGCGGGCCCGGTGGTAAAATGAGATCGGACGGAACACGGAGTCCGTCTGTGGCTGCGAGGTCAAACTGCAAGGAACAGATTCGTGATCACACACGGACTACAGAAGGATGCTCGCACCAGTTTGCGAAGGCGCAGATCGAATATGCGCTGACGTTCCCGTGGCCCGAGGGAGACGTCTGGAAGGAAGAGCCGGATATCCTCTCCATCTGGCATCCCTTCCAAAGAACTGCCTTGTTCGGAATTTTGCTCCCGTGGATCGATGATAGCAGGAAGGGAATTCGGCTTCGAAGCGACTGTGGTAAGACGATATGGTACGTCCGCCTTCGAAGTATGAGCGATCAGCCAGATAGCGATGGGTTACAACGACTCACATAGAGACTAGAATCCGGCGATAGTTCAGGAACGCGAGACGGACACGGTGGTGGTGGAGCAAGTGGGCTTGATGGGATGCCCTCGTCGAAGACCGTTGCTGGATGGGTCTGTATATGTCGTGAATACAAGGACCTTGAGACAGTAGAGGGATGTTACCAGATCCCCGACAGCACCCTTCCCAGGTGTCCTCCATAGAAATATCCTACTGCCCTGCGCTGATGCGACAAATCCGCCGCAGGGGGAAAAACACACTTGTCGG
>JBBPLV010000747.1:357-14654 GCA_038089975.1 Boletellus ananiceps | reverse complement strand
TGGTGGAAGTATCAACTCGAAACAAATCTTTGACACCTTGATGTCTGATCGTCCCGCCACACAGAAGCTTGCCGGCCTCACACGGTGGCACTACAGCATCCAAGACACATCGATTCCCGCTCTCGACCACTGGCCTGTTGACTGTGCTGCTTTACATGAAAGCCTAAAGGGACTAAACCTTGTTTCGGAAGTTGAGCGACATGAAGTTTCAATACAACGGGAGACGGAAGCCCGGGAGCGGTTAGTCATTGACTTGGCTCTATCGAGAGACGTGTACTCTGGGCGGCCATTTGCGAAACACCATTCTTTTACCGCGAGTGAGGGCGTATCAAACACGGTAGTGCGCCCTACGGAGATATCGTACAGCGAGGAGCCCCCTGAGGTCGAGCTTGGGTACTTGCGCCCGATTCGCAAGGTGGGGGCTGACCACTATGCAAGGAAGGAGCAGGGCGGGGAACAGAACACTGGTATATCAAGCCCACTTGGGGTCCGCCTTTTACTCGCCGAATGGGAACTGGGGACAGATCCGGATGATTACACGTACCGTGACCCATATGGCCTTGTGGACACGGATGCACAACCCGCCCCTCGGCGCAAAAAACTAGCCGCTGCGGCGCCGGCAACACAGAAAAAGCAGGTGCTGCCCCAGCGACCGCCTCTTGTCGTTGCTACGGCTACTCAGCCTCCGGTGGTGCACAATGTGGAGAGGCAGGCGTTACAGCAGACATACTCGCAGCCGGCTGAGCGTGATGACGACGCACCTTCGCAAGAGCTAGCGGTGAGTACGCAGGTTGTTCCGGGGCTGTATGGGGGTCGACCGGGAAGGAAGGGAGGGAAGAAACGGATGGGAGGGTTCTGATAGGCGACGAGTAGTTAAACGTTTGTCCAATGAATTCACACACGCTGAGCCAAATCTGGTCAATCCGTCTCAGCGTCGCTCCAGCCCAGTGAGGCCGGTGAGCGGAGCACCCTATTCTCATTAGCGTGTGTCTTTCTCCCGGAGCCCAGACCTCACATCTCCCAAACGACACCGAAGCGCACAAGACTGGGCTCTCCAGCTGGTCCAGCCTCGGTTGGGCTCCATGGATGGATCCACGTACGTCTCAGCCCTCTGTAGACTCGGCCAAAAGCTCACGTATCTGCCAGAACGCCCCACAGTCCTTGGTTCGACAGTGCGGCGTTGAACGATGCTCTGAAACGTATGCCTCGTCGAGGGTCACCTCTTTCGCTGCCCCACCTTGAAGCTTTTGCACACAGGCAACAAATCCGTAGTATGTGCTCTTTCGGCCAGTTACATATCTACCGTCGCTGGCTATCCGGTGCGTCTGCTCCCGTCTCTGCTCTGAGCCACACCTGATCGCGGTTGTCCTAGCTGGACTCGCTCAAATCGAGGCTGCAGACCACCAAGACCCGAGTCTCTGTTCCGAAATTGGCAGGGTTGGTGTATCGGGAGGAAGGCATCAAAGGGTTTTATCGTGGCCTATGGATTCCCCTCGTCACGATATCATTCGTCCGTGAGTCCTTCCGTCCTCCTGGTCCGCTTCTCGCCAAGCGTTTGCCAGGTGCCGCTTCGTTTACTGTATACAGCGACACGAAAGAATACTGTCGCAGCCATGATTATTTCTCTCGGAATAAGATATCCGATGCCGCTTTCGCTGGCGGTATTAGCGGTGCGCTCTCAGGGTCATTGATTTCCTTCGGAAGCGCACGTGCGTCCACTGGTCTTCCTGACTACACACGCTAAATCCTGACCACCACAGCATTCGAGCTTGTAAAGGTAACGGTCGTCGTCAGTCACGCTAGCATCCTGACGTCACTTCTACCTAGGTCCGCAGACAGCTCGAATACAGCATTGCTTCGAACAAGGGAATCCACCTGATGAAGCCACCCAACACTCTGGAAGCCGTCCGTGATATATTCAGGTCGAACGGCTTATTTGGGCTCTATATCGGGTTTCGATTACACTTTGGTCCGTGATCCCGCTTGTACGTGCTATACTACCGATTGATGTCGTCATGCAGTACGCGACACGGCTGGTACAGCGTTATACTTTTTCGAATATGATGCCCTTCGTCATCTCCTAGGCCGACAACGCTCAGGCGAGCAGGGACCAACACCTCCCTGGTTGCCGATACCCGTTTCTCTCATCCCCTTTGTATGCGGTTCGTTCGCTGGTGTCACTTCGTGGGCATTAATTTATCCGCTCGATGTGTGAGTGCGTTCCTGACCTGGCTGGTCGTCGTAACTCTAGCGACGTGACTCTTCAGGGTGAAGACTAAAATTCAACAACGTGCCCTGTCCGGCACACCGCCGCGAGGAGTATGGGAGACTCTCCGTCGGCTCGTACGGGGTATGCTGGAATTCGTTGCCATCACGTTCACATCCTCTGCTCACTTGCAATACAAGGTCCCGATCCGAAAGACCCTAAACCAGTGCTCGCTGGAATAGCACGGATTTACCAGGGTCTCGGCGTGAGTGCGCTGCGAAGCATCACCACGCACGGACTCTTGTGGACTTTTTTTGATATCACGTCGCACTATATCGACCATTTGCGTTGATCCCATGCTCATCCAAGTCCCTCCAACTTACATCACTATTCAACTAACTGCCCATACTCATTCGTCCAACGGCGAAGAAAGCGACCACTCTCACTCGCCCACCGTCCGTAAACTAGACCCACGTTTTTAAGTGTATCATAACACCGTGTCCCTACGATTTTTTTTTTCCAAAAAGGCAAGACAGAAAGGATATCATGTTGACATGTACGTGCAGAAAAGCACCATTCATTTGTGTGAGTGACGAGCGCGAGGTTGATCGTTCACCTTTGGATAGGCATGGTACAAGACAATGCGGGTCTCGTACCACTCTACTACGAGTGCAGTGAACACAGAGACCTTGACATATCTCATCAGCAAATGTTTACGACTCGTCAACAAGTTAAGATGCACTAGCTGATAGAGGGGGTCTGTGGGAATCCGGTTCACAGCGAGCGGACAAAGTTCGGAAAGAAGACACTCGATAAAGCGCCACCCGGCCTGTTCCAGGGCGAAATCCGGTCCAAGTTCATGCAAGAGGGCATACGCGATAGCGATTGCATCTGGCGAGGGCAACATCGAAGCGACGTATCTCAGACCATTTAGCGCAGTACCGTATCGAAATTGACCACCGCGGAACAAGTGGCCGATCATCGCGACGACGGCCATCACCCGCATGAACAGGTTTTTGCGAGGCATGGACAGTGTCGCGCGGAACGCAGCGTCAACGTGCTGTGACAGTGATTGAGCCAGGGATTGTAGCAGCGGACGGAACTATACCCAGCGCGACGTCACCTTCAGCTTCTGGACACAGAGGTAATTGAGTTCGTCCATAAAGTCCTTTTGGGCGTGGATCGACATCCGTTCGAGGTGGTCGGCCATCCGCGAAACAAAGTTGACGATCTCGCGCGCACATACGTTCGTATTCCTGGAGCGGAGTTGCATGCAGGTCCAGTGTGTGTATACGGTTCGAGCAAGGCGGCGAATCTTGAGTCGCGTTGGACGTCCGATGATCTGGAACGCCAGCGCCACTGCGTCGTCGAGGGAGCGAGGTTCCGACAAGACGGATCTCCGGAAGACGTTGGTGAAATGATTGTCGAGGTCCTTTTGCAAGCGCGGCGTCCGGACCAGTTCGTTCAGATGCTCGTCGAAAGGTGCAAAGTGGCATCTGGTCGGTAGCGAGGGATCGCCTGCCGCGGGTTGGTCCGCTGGCCCATGACTTGGTGGGCACGCTTGATCGGGTGATGCGACATCGCGGCTCTGCATGATCGAATCGCTCGCGTTGCTGGAGACGGATGGCAGGGTGAAAGACATTCTCCAGAGAGTAAAATAAGTGGGCGAGACCACGACATAGCTCTCCAGGGCATCTTTATAATCGGGGACATCAAAGCGAAGAAACGAAGGGCAACGGCTTTTTTCTCTTGTTGCAAAAGGGGATGCTACAATATTAGGAAGAAAGCATTGCAATCATCGCCGGGGTAGCTCAGCTGGGAGAGCAACAGACTGAAGTTCTGGAGGTCCCGTGTTCAATCCACGGTCCTGGCACTTTTTTACACAATGTTTTTAGCACTAGCTCCCCACAGCGACCTGTCGTTCTATACAATTCTGCATTGTACACTCTAGCACAAGCAGGGTAATCATTTATTGAATGATTAATGAAGTCGACTGTGGTTAACAAGTACTGCTCAAGCAATTGTGTACTTTCCGTAATCCTTCTCCGGGTCGTATATCTAGCATTCTTCAATAGGGAAGGAAACAAGTTGACAGATCTCCAATACTCACCTCCCATCGTGACGCAGGGAAGATATGTTTATTTCTCTGGTACCAGCTTCGTTCCACGACTTTCCCGGCGTGGGATTCATCCTTCTCTTTCGTTGCGTCGGCAAGGAGACGGACGTCATCGTGGACGTCAAAGTTAAACAGGGGTCCTGACTTCCCACGAGCTTTGTTGACAATAAAGTCATAAAAGGTGTAGTGCTATACAGATGTAAATGCCACGGAAATTGATGCAGAAGACCACCTACGCCTGGTACTATAAGGTCCTCCTTGTGGACAGGTCAAGATAGATGACAGCTAAGGATGAGAGACGGCATACCTTGACATACGTCAAGTTGTCAACGTTGACTCCTCTCAGCTCAGGGAATTGTTGTCGACACTTTTCCAAGAAAGTGCTGATAGTGTCCCCTTTCTTGCACTTGAAAAAGCGGAGGGTTCTGGAATATGACTCGAACGGAGAAGCTAAAGGACGTACCACGACGGATTTCCTATGTCCACTGCCGTCCCAATACGAGTAGGTGATTTCGATTTCCTCTGCTTTGAGTTCCTCTTGCTTTCGGAGCCACTCCTGGCGGAGCCGCTCCCTTTCCCTTCTTTCTTCTTCTTCTCGTTCGCGGTCGGGGAGGAAAGATGTGTCGACATTCGGATTTTTACCAAACTTGGTGCGCTTCACTGCAGGTTCGTCGTTCTCTGCATCGGGGGCTTGGCGAGACATCCCCCCGTCTTCCTCATCATCCATAGCGAAAGAAAGTGTCGACTTTGCCTTCTTGCGTTTCTTTGCCTTCCTTGTTTCCTCTCTAAACAAGTGCTCCACGTGCTATCAGCTACCCTTTCCTGCACGCTGAACGATGCCATGGAAGAGCCAGAAGCGCCGACGTACTTGAGCTCGTTCGTACGCGCTGCCTCCCGCGCCTTTGCCTCTTCTAGCGCCTTCCTCCTCTGCTGGAAGTCTTCCAGGTGGACAAGACCAACAGTGTTGTTCTTGAGAGTGTCCTCCATGGAGTCATTTTGGCCAACAAACTTGCTTGCCGAGGGACGTGCTTTTTCGGTTTCATTGATTAGATTCTGTTTTTGTCGCTCGTATTCTTCGCGGTTCTGGAGACGTTGCTTGATGAGCTCGTCTTGCCGACGCCCTTCCGCCTTGTTGGTAGACATCTTGTGTGGACTCGGTTGGTGGGGTCGGTGAGCAAGGGACGAGGAGCGGAGTGTCAAAATAGCTGCTCTCCTTCAGCATCATCGGTCGGACAGTGCTCCGCGTTCAACGATGGTACACGTCCTCGGCGTCCTTCTACCCGACCTGCAATACGCAAGGGTATGTCCCGGCCACGCGTAGCGCCCTCAGTGTCCTGACATTTCTGCCAGCAAGCGTTGACTACGTTCTACGGCGTCGGAAACAAGACTGCCCACCGACTTTGTGCGCGACTGCAAATCCACGACCGCCAAAAAATTCGAGACCTTACGCCGACCCAGGTCACCGAGCTTGCCTCTTTCCTCGCCTCCCCTTCGACCGCACCTCCACTCCGTCGCATGCCGCTCGCCCCCCTCAAGTTCAAACCTCCCCCTGTTTCTACGCCAGTAGAGGATATCCGGCAGAAAGCTCTTGAGGACTCGGTGCCTGGCCCCCCAGATCCGCTGAAGAGCTTAAAGATCGAGTCGGAGGCGAGGCGAGTCGTGAGAGAGAACATTGCCCACCTCAGAATGATCGGAAGTTGTGTGGGCAAGAGGCATGCGATGGGTCTGCCTGTCAGAGGCCAGAACACCCAGTCGAACGCCAAAACGGCGAGAAAGCTCAACAGAGCGAACCGGTTTGGCTGAACGGATGTTGGCGTGCCGTACTGTACTAGAATCCCAATCTATTCGACAGTCGTGGACAGGCGGGATTGGCAACGAGTCTATTACTTGCATTAGGGCTTGCACGCGTATCATATGTGCAGCATGTCCCGGACCTAGAAACACGGGTGAGTCTAGTCGTCGCCTACGGGCACTTCCTCCTCCAGGTATTTCAACAACGTGACGCGAATTTCCGTGCTTTCATCCCCGCGTAGTACATCCGACATAAATTCTGCCTGCACCTGCATTTGCACCTACAGGCCGGGGAGGTGTATGACGCTTCCGTTGGGAAGGAGCACTGCTACGCACCATCTCCAGAGCCCCTCGGATTACCCCACAGAGCACGTTGCTGAACCATAGACCTCCCTCGAGGGCCTCATCCGGCAACTCGACAAACTCTGCCAGTGGGTTTTCTTCGAGGGTGAGAACGAATGACGAACCAGCTACAGTTCCCTGTTGCTGAGTGCTGTTTGGTCTCGACGCCGATGCGGTATGCGTGATCGCAGGGGTGATGTTCAGAAATGACTTGAAACCGATCTTGAAGACCGTGTCCGGCGTGGATTCAGAGGTGCTTTGGAAAGCACGAGGGTACGCACTTTTGCCACGACCTCCCCAACTTCCTTGAAATCAGCACACCGGCCGAGCGAACTCTTTGCCAGAAAATCCTCGATCAATCTTGTTCCTATGTTGTACCCCATTTTTTCGAGCTGCTTATTGACCTCCGCGTAGTCCTCATAGTCCTGGATGAGCTGCACGACGAGAGCGCCATACGTCAGCGCAAATAGTTCGGCGTTCTGTGGGTAGATAGTCTGATTGAAGGTGGGGTATCGGGGGACAGGAGGGCTCTTACAACTTTCTCGGTGCGGCCCTTCCAGAGGTCTTCGCCGATGGCCTTGTACTGCTTACTCGTCGTCGCCATCGTCAGCAACGAACGAGTGCGATATTGATCACGTGCAACCGTTTGCCTTCAAGACCAGCTTACGCCCCAAAAGTGCTCGTATCGACTCTTCATTGATCATGTCCAGGCCAGAGCTTCAAGCACCACCCGAAATCGTATGTTAACTCTTCTCACGGCAGCCCTGCAGTCATCAATCCCTCGATTGACCTTGACTGTCAGTATTATGGTGATGCCGAGGCCAAAAAGTACACTACCAAGTGAGTCTTCGCCGTCCTACTCATGGCAGACATTCTCGACGACCCATCAGCACTCGAAATCAGCAGATCCAAGCAGACATGACCTATCGCGCACTGGAGTTACTCAATCTTCCACCAGATCAGCCTGCGTTCCTTCTCGACGTTGGATGTGGGTCTGGATTATCAGGTGAAATCCTCGACGAAGAAGGGTACCTATGGGCTGGCGTAGATATCTCTCCGAGCATGCTCGGTGAGTCGATCCCATGCGAACGGGTGCACAAATTCACGTTTAACACTGATTCCAGAGGTAGCCTTAGAAAGACAGGTGGAAGGCGATCTGTTTCTGCAGGACATTGGCCAGGGATTCGGTTTCCGTCCGGGAAGCTTTGATGGCGTAATAAGGTAAACGCGGATTTTACCATGTCTCGCGAGCGGGACGGTTCATCTCTGGCAGTATTTCTGTCCTGCAATGGTTGTTCAACGCAGAGACGTCCCATCCGACGTCGTCACCTCCACACCGCCTTCATCGGTTCTTCACGACACTCTACTCTGCCCTCCGTAACCCTTCGCGCGCCGTTTTTCAGTTCTACCCATCCTCGGACGACCAGATACAGCTCATCACTTCTATAGCACAGAAAGCCGGTTTTGGCGGTGGCATCGTCGTCGATTATCCAAACTCCAAGAAGGCGAAGAAGGTGTTCTTGTGTCTGTTCGTGGGTAGTGGAGGTGATGGACATCACCAACCGTTACCGGAGGGCCTAGAGACGGAGGACGAGCGAGTGTCGTTTGAGAAGAGAAGGGACAAGGAAAAGAGGCGGGATCGTAGCGGGAAGCGCAAAAATGTAAAGAACAGAGATTGGATACTGAAGAAGAAACAAGTGAGTTTTGTGGACTGTGCCGCTGCTTGACGCTGACATCACTCCGTCTCGCAGTTGTACCGCGAAAGAGGAAAGGAAGATGTCCCTCGAGACTCAAAATATACTGGGCGGAAGCGCAGGCCCACTTTTTGATTGCCCATGCTTCTGTCCGTCACGACAGTACGCTGGACGTATGAACACGATCTATACTCGTCTGTTACGTCCGTCTGTCGACGAAGAACTCGCGGCATCCTATCACGGCGTCCTTGGCACTACTCCGAATGAACAGACCCTGTAGAGTAGCCATGCTTATCCGGCGTCCATGATGCATCTCCGCCGCTGTAAGTTCCTCCAGTTGTTGTCCCATGTGATCGATACCCTCTTTGGATGTCTCGTCACCTTCCCCGTAAAAGCGAGTGAATAGCGTCCTTGCTTGGGTCGGCGAGGCGTCGTCAACTAGTACGTTGAGGTCAACACGACCCGGTCGGATGAGTGCCGGGTCAAGTTTCTCCAAGTGATTCGTTGTCATGAAGATGATCCGTTCCTCCCCCGATGCGACACCGTCTAGTGCGTTCAGAAAGCCCGAGAACGTGATCGAGGATTGATACCTACCGAGGGTCTGCTACGTGTGTAATACGAGTCATTGAGGACAACTCACCCATCATCGCTGGTTTGTACCCGCTTGTTGAAGGCAGCATCAACGTCTTCAATGAGAATGAAACTACGTTCCGGAGCGTTGGACAGAAGATGGATCAATTTATCATCAGTAAGGCCACGTTCAGAGAGGTTCAAAATGCAAATATCATAAGACAGTGAACCGGCAAGTGCCTGAATGAACGAGGTTTTTCCCGATCCCGGAGGTCCGTGGAGAAGGTATCCACGTCTATATGGTATGCCTGTATGCTGATTCAATATTCAAAACTTGAGTGAGCGACTGAACCGACCTCGGTCAGCATACCATTGTCGTCGCTCCAAGAAGGCGCGGACGTCGTGTTCAACCTTTTCCTTTACACCTGCATCCAGTACGACGCTGTGCAGTGGACGCTTTCTCCTGGGCTGACCAAATTGCTTCCACTCGATACCCCACGCGGTGCGAATGACGAGTTTACCTTCTTGGCCTTTCAGAGCAAGATCCCGAGCCTCCGTGAGGAGTTGTGGGAAGAGGTATCTGTCTCGTGAAAGTGTGGTTAATGTTACCGTCTCCCAAGGAGTGCCGGACATCAACTGCATGGAGCGCGTTTCACGTTCCCGTTTCATCTTCAGAGTCATCGTCAACCGGACGGATCCAATCTATTTTATTCTGCAAAGATCCAGATGACAGACCTGTATCCATGCTCCACGGTACTTGAACCAGTGGACGCCGGGCCCCGCTACGAGCCTGAATAATGCCGAGGAGCTTCCGTTACTCCTTTGTTCAAACGCCGTCTCGACACTCAATTGGTGACTGCGCAACCAGGCGTGTGCGGTATGTCTTTGTGGCGCGCTCGCGTTTTGGGCCATCCACGCTAGAAACCACTCATATGCACGGTCTTTGTTGTTCATCTCGAGGGAGACGAGCATGCGGCGGCGAAGCGCAGTCGAGCCCAAGACGAGACCCCGGCGAAGGGCTGTCAGCCCCACGCCAACTCCCTAGGAGATACATCCATGTGAACGTGCGGAGGTATGCGGAGCATGTATTCAGTTACCATGAGGCCAAAACCTGCTTGGAAATAAGGGCTACACTTTTTTGAGTTGCAAGTTTGGTATTTCCGCAGGCGAAGAGAAAGGCACACGACGCACTTGTCACTGAAAACGGCAGCAAGCAGGGAGCCAGATGCGGTTCCCTGAGGTGACACGGGGACAGGCGGGGGGATGGGATGTCCGGGCGATGCTACCTGGGTCACGAGACTGTCGGACATGGTGGTCTGGACGAGACGCGCTAGTGCAGCCAGTCATCGCGCGTGGCGAATTTCAGTAGCGCGTCCCAGTCGCGTCCCCAACTTTTTTTTTATTTTCCTTTTCCCTCCTCTGGGCTGCGTGCCACCTTTGCCAGGATGGTCAACCAGCCCGCCGTCAGCGATGCTTACGCTTTACTTGGGCTCGAGCAGGTAGGAGAACTCGCAGATCGTCATCGCCCGGTGTGCCACGCCCTGAATCCACCTATCTACAGGGGGCGTCAATGGACCAGGTTCGGTCCGCGTACAAGCAGGTGGGTATCCACTGCCCGATTTAATGCATTAACCGCAAGAAACCCACAGTCGGCCCTCCGTACCCATCCAGACAAGAATCAAGGAAACGCAGAAGCGACTGCGCAGTTCCAGCGGCTCAGCGAAGCATACACTGTACTTCGGTCATATCATGCTCCCTCCGAGCCACGCCGCGACTGCCCGTGCGGTTACTCGCATGAGAGTGACGATGAGTATGATGACTATTTCGACGATATTGACGACAACGAGTTCTACTTTTACGATGAGGATGAGGAATCTGAGGAGGAACGTCTCATGTTCTTCAAGTACGATCTGTTCCTGTACCCTCGCTGCAGCGCTTACCCCGCATTACATCTGCCAGGTTCCTCTTCGAAGAGGTATTCGGGGGCCGCACTGGGCGCAGACCGCGCGGCTACGCTCATGCTCGTATGCACGTCGTGTCCTACTATGCTCATCTCAACTGATGTTTGATGTCCTCTACCACCGGTAGAGGACCCGCGCCGTCGTCGTCCTCAACAACTTGCTGAGACCCAGGAAGAATACGAAGCACGGCTAAAGCATACAAGAGAAGAGAGGGAACAGGCGGAAGTCCGTAGGGCGCAGCAAAATGCTGAACGTAAGGCATTCGAAGCCTGTGCACGTGAAAAGGGTGCGCAGCAAGCTTCGCCAAAGGCATGTGAGGTGCTAATGACTTGATCAGAACGTAAAGAGGCTGGGGAGCGGCAAAGGGCGAAAGCAGTTTCCAGGAAAGCAGAAGCCGAGAACCAGCGCAAAAAGGCCGCGGAGACGGCACAGCTTCAGCAACAACGTGTTCAGTCCTTGCGATCTGCTGCGTTTGCTGCTGCACGTGCCGGAGATGCTTTCAAGGTTAAGAAGGGTGTGTGGGAAGATGAAGTCGATCCCGCCGGCGGGGAAATCAAAATGGGTTGCGAGAATTACGTCGCAGTACATCCCGAAGACCCGATGGAAACGCTCTTGCATATTGCTGCACGGAATGGTGATGTCGACCTGGTCGAATGGCTTGATGCCCACAGTGAGTCCATGCAGTTTTAATGACCGTTGGTCACAGCAGATCCTGACGTGTAAGCCTTAGGTGCTGATCCTGAAGAACGTAATTCGTTTGGACTATCGGCCTTTCATGTCGCTTTGCAGCACGGCCATGTCCAGACTCTCAAATATTTCTTCGAGTCATATGACCCAGAACAGGCGGATCATAATGCCGTCTATGATCTTCAGCCTCCCAGGTCGCTTCTTTCTATCGCCCTGGCCTCCACCGAACCTGAAGTGATGTGGATAATTCTCGATAGGAGCCTTGCGACGATCCAGGACATTGGTAATGTTTGGACGGAGGTTACCTCTTTCGAAGGTAGGCAGGCATTGCTGGACAGGATAGGCGATGATGGCATGAAGTACACGGAGATCCAGAACCTGTTGATGAGTTACGGAGGTTTCACGCCCCCACCCACTCCCAAAGTACCCACCCAGGAGAGCAGTGCCTCGGCCAGCAGAGCCCAACCACTGAGTGGATCCCCGAGTTCCGAAGAAGGGTTTCATCCTGGAGGATGGGGGGGTCGTCGTTCCAAAGCCACCACGGGCCGTACAGTCCAGGCACCTGAGACAATGCAGAACGGCGTGGCTGATCCATCTTGGAGACAACCTGAAAGTGGACAGCGTGGTAAAGCCTGGGGACATGGGCGCGGCCGCGGCCGCGGCCATGGTCGAGGCCGTGGTCGTGGTCGCACACACTAGGCCAGCATTGACCATGCATGGCCCTCGCCACGTTGCATTGTATTATTTTGTTAGTACGTGTTACCACATCATCTCATCATCATGCCACATACCTTTCCATCATGCTCCACGCATGTCTACCTACCTAATGGAGCACACTGTCTGTGTCACTTGGTTTGTCGTATCTCACAATCTTGCTGCTCTGCATGTGATTGACGATCGATGGTGTGACGCCCAATGGCTATCACAAGAATCGGGGGTGGATGGTGTTGCAAATCTGAACGATGCTTGAACGTGCCGGTGATGTTGTCAGTGACATACTTGCAGGATGCTCAGTGCACACAACCGAGGCAGCGTGATTGATGTGGTGTCGGAGCTCGGCAGTCTGGGTGGGTATCCTGTAGTGTGGAAAGAGGGGTCATCGTCGACACGGTAGAGCGGCAACGGTGTTGGGAGATGCGCACAGAGCGCCGCAGACGGGGACCCAAGCTGGGCGTGGGCGTGCCTTGTTTGTATATGTTTAATTCGGAGGCTCCTGCTACACAATAACAAATAACCTGGTGAACCCTCTGACTTGGACCACCAGCTCAAGTCGCTTGGAGAGTTTGCATAGCTTGTTCATATCGTCGACATGGGACGTCTCGCGGAGATGCAGAGGAAGCTCTTGGAGGTACGTCTTTCGTGAGCACCGTTCACATACACACATGACGCGGTCGCAGCAAATGATGGGGCCAGAGGCGATGGGCGTTGCCAATGCGAATTTGGTATGGTCCGACGAGAAGGTGTGCCGGAACTTTTTATGTGGGACATGCCCGCATGCGCTGTTCACCAATACCGTGCGTGTCCGCGTTCCAAAACTAAATAGGGCCGGGTAACCGTTGTGATATAGAAAATGGACCTGGGTGCATGCCCAAAGTCGCACACGGAGCGGTTGAAGACAGAGTTCCTACAGGCGCGCGAGGCGAATCCAAACGACCCTATTTTCGCACGATTTCAAATGGAATATGAGTCGAACATTTTTGCGTTCGTGGATGAATGTGACAGGCGAATCAGGGCTGCGCACCGCAGACTTGAGAAGACGCCAGAGGAGAACGCGAAGACGACGAATTTGATGAGGGAGATTGCAGAGATAGAGTTGGCAATTCAGGGTGGCACGGAGAAGATTGAGACCCTTGGTGGGTCACACTGGCTGTGGGGAGGAAGGAGGCTGACCTGATGGTCACAGGTGAACAGGGCAAGGTGGAGGAGTCCATGCGGGAAATGGCCGCCATTGAGGCACTGAAGAGCGAAAAGACGGAAAAGGAGGTGAGTCGAGGCAGGTGTGGCTGGGAGTGCTCGTTAATGCTTTGGGGGTAGCGAGAGCTACAGCAGCTGACAGACACGTCCGGGGCGTCCGGGCACCAAAAGCTCCGTGTCTGCGATGTGTGCGGTGCGTATTTGTCCGTGTTGGACTCCGATCGCCGGCTGGCGGACCACTTTGGCGGCAAGGTAAGCTGTATGGATGGAGGCGATGACTTGAAGGTGATGTCGCGTGTTGATAGATGCATTTGGGCTACCACGAGTTGCGCAACATGCTGTCCAAGTTTCGGGAAGAGCGAGAGAAGCGCAAGATGGCGCCTCCGCCATCTGGCATGCCTCTGGGCGGGGGGGGGAGTGGGTCGGCGCGGACGGGCGAGCACCGGTCTTCACGTGACGATCGGGACCGGGAGCGTGACAGAGGAGGCTACGAGCGACACGCGTCGTCGCGGTACGAGTGAGTGCTTTGCTTGCGGCGTGGCTGGGCGCTGAGCGTGTGGGCAGCGATCGACGCCGGGATCGAGATCGGTCGCGGTCCCCTGGACGAGGGAGACGGTACTAGCGCACGGCGTGCAGCGTGGCCCGCGCGAGGCAGCACCCAAGGCCAACGTAGATCCCAGCAACAAATGTTGTGTGATTACGTAATTCTTAATTAGATATGAATTTCTGTATTAGGGAAAAGGGCCGGGCAAAGTTGATTGGGAAAATGTTTTCAATTTTGATGCTTGATTTCGTGCCTGTGACAGAATTTATGTGACCGATTTCAAAACCTGCATGCCAGTTGCATGTCCTCCTCCGCGACGTCGTTCTCTCGCCCATGTCCCCCGCTGATCCTCCAGACGTGAGTGCTCAAATGGACACGAGCCCCGTCCTGTCCCCCCCCCGCCCCCCCCCCCCCCCCCCCCCCCCCCCCCCCCCCGACCCCCCCCCCCCCCCCCCCCCCCCCCCCCCCCCCC